>LPNX010975025.1:381081-406841 GCA_001517045.1 Pseudotsuga menziesii
GATTGATGGACTCTGGCAAACCTTTTTCTAGGTCAACTTCCACGCATATACGAGCGCAAGAAAACATTGGGGCCTTTGGCTCGGATTTGTCAACATACTTCCCGAGAGTGTTCCCTATTGCTCGGAAATACTCATCATTCCAGCATTGGAGAGGAAGATGAGGGAGCTTAACCCAGACAGGAACAACTTTAGGGATGTCTTTTTCTGGGTTAAAGGACAAATCCCATTTGTTTAGGTACATACCTCTTGGACCCATGAAGTAAGGCCCATTCCTGAAGATCAAATCCCGGTCCTCCTTCTTTTCAAAAATGAAAGTGAAATACCCTTTTCCGCAAAAGATTTGTTGAACTTCCCCCTGGATTAGGGTTCTCCAGTTTTTGTTCAGCCATACCTCCACTGAGCGAGGGGATGGCCAAAGACTGGTGAACAGGCCAATGAGGCCTTTCTCTGATAGGGTTACTGCTTTCCTCTTTGAGGCGGCGGAGCTGAGCTTGACTTCTGGAACATCAACTCGCTTTACAAAACGAGAGGAGGAAGCCGCAGCAGGCTGAACGGCAGGCTGAGAGGCAACGATATTCTGGAATCGCTCCTCAAACGCCTCAGGATCAGGCGGATCCATTCAGGCCATCGGCAGGGCGGAGGCCCTCAAGCTGAAGACTGCGATGGCAAGGGTTTACGGAGCAGCAGAGCAAGTTTTAACCTTACCTTCAATTTCATGTAAAGTGGGAGGATTAATTGGATCAATAATATCTACTTCCCACTTTGCAAAGGGATGCATTACAAACATTAGGTGTAAATTTAACTCGCATATCTTAGAACATTTCTCAACCTTTTGACATAAATCACAAGATTTAACATAATATTTATCACGTTTAAATAAAATGGGATATCATAACATGCCTTCAACACCTTTCTTGCTATAATCTTTACCCCCATAATGTCCTACAACAAATCCATTGTGGCCCTCCAATAAAATATTTTTTTTCTCATGGTTTGTGATGAAATTCCCGAGCATACTATCATTATCAATAATATACAATTGTCTTACAAATAATTAATATTTAACAACTCTAGAAACCAAGTTCCTCTTATTTGTCGTTATGTATTCTTGAGGCGCAACACTTGCTTTTAGAAAAATGGTTTTCGTGTAATATGGTATAGATTCAACCCTAAAAAAGTGTGCATCCAGTAACTGATCATCCAATGCACCTCTAGAATCACTTGAATCAATCATTGATAAAGGGGAAGGGCCTAAGTTATGCTTATTAATTTTAACTATCACTTCAAAATTAAACTTCTAGAATAATATGAGTCATGACTTGTGAATCTGACCCTCTAACATGTTATTAAACAAATAATTTTAATCATGATTATTAGTAAAGAACTTAAAGTATTCACCCTGAATATAGTGAAACTTTTTGGAGTGCATATACCATTGCTAGTCATGATCCTCATTTAGTTATAATAAAGTTTCACTAATTATAACATGCTTCTAATTAGTGAGGAAAATTATATGGTCTCCGCAAGTTACATTAGGACAAATCCCAAGTCGATTCCCAAGCTGTAAACATGTACATGGAACCCAAAAAACCAATTTGAAAATATCAAGTTCAGGGTACCGTCCCATTTCTTTTTCAAAACAAGGATGCATCACATGTAATTTCCCACTAAAAATTCTTGGACCTATTAAAAAAAATCTCCATGGGACTTATGTCACAACATAATTATTTATAAATATCCTATAGTATCCAATGTGGTTTTTCTGACACCAAATCCAGAGGGTGACCAAATCACACAAATTATAGAATCCACGATTAAGGTGCACCTTTGTTCATCAATTAACAATTAATCAACAACATAAGCGTTTTTTCCAAGAAAAAATCATTATATTTGGTATTTCAAGTATCAAATCAAAATATACATTAACAAACCTCATAAATGTTTACAAAGAATAGTTTTGTTCACAATCCTACCTTGTAACTACATATTATAGTCTTCAATATCACATAACAATTATGGAAAAATTTTCCTCTACCTAACTTTAAAATATTTTATATAGAATCCCTAATACCTAGTTATACAAGTGAAATTGATGTTTTAGGAGATGCCACTTCTCCCACGACTTTTTGGAAAAATAAATTACCTTCATTTAATTTCAAAGCAGACTTTGGGAAAGATTATGCTTGAGCATTTAATTCTCTAAAGATATGCGAGAAAGATATAAAATCAAAACTCGATTTCATTTGATTCACTTAATTAATAACAAAGCTTAGGGCCAAACTTTGTAATTTGACATTTTTCATTACATGAATTTGAGTCCCCCATCACATGTAAGTCCTTACACCTTGGTTTTTAGAAAATATGATCATATCATATAGTGCAAAGAATCCAACTATGTTATTAGTTCCATTTCCAACACCATATTTAAGAGTGAAAGAAACATAGACCTTATAAAAATGGGTGAAATGAATTAAATTTACCCCAAAGAGTATGATTTATTAAAATATTGAATTCCCCTTAGTTTGGTACCACCACATAATTTTTTCCTAAATAACTACATGGACATCATGGAAAAAACTTCGATGACCACATAGAAGGGAAATGACATCACATAGGAAGAAGCAGTGAAAAACAATTAGAACAATAAAGTGTGTTCATTGGCATGGCATTAATAATTTCAACTATGGTATGATGGGTTGTCTATCCTAAATGATCCAAAATGGATTTACATATTTACCATATGACTTTATTGATTCTCTAGAATTAAAAATACTGAATTTGGGACCTAAAAGCTCCAATTTGGGTAAAAATTTAAGCATCAAACTAGTAAACCATAATGGTAATTCCTTTTTTTGAGGGCCAAAGAAGTGGATTTTTGTTTTGTCTTTAATGACAAGAACCTAGGTCCTAGGCATGTATTACTCATTTTATGTGTCAAAATCTTTCCAATGTTTGTTCATTTTCATTAAATGGAATACAAGTGTGAAAATTATGGTCTCAACAAGGTAACACTCTAGTTATTCCTCAAAGGTCCAAGGGCTAGCCATGTTATATCACCATTATTCACCCATGAAAAGTTAGTAACAAATGGGAATCCACTAGAGACTTCTTAGAAAATCATTCAGAATCCAAGAGAGTTTTGAAACCATAAAGCTAACCCTAATTCAAATTATAAAAAACTTAGCAAAATGAGGGAAACACGTTCACTTTATATTTGGATGTTGTTTCTTATATATATAGCATGAGTAGACATGTAAAGGAGATTCTAATAGAGAAAAAAAGGATGTAAGATGGATGTGGAGGACTATAACAGACCATATTGTCTCATATATGTTACATAAGCTTATATTGCTTTGTATTTTTTTTATGTATTCTACATTGCATAAAATATGAAAGGCACAATCTTCATTTCTTGTTGGTTTGTTTGTTGACATTAGGTTTGTAGGGTAAACCTATTATGTGGAATTTCTATTGTATTCTATTTTTATATGGAATTGTAGTTAAGTAATCCAATTGATGTGTTTTAATTTATGTTAAGCATTCATAATATATATATATATATATTCAGTCAAGGATAGGCTTATTATAGTAGCTTTAAGATTAGATCTATTTTGATCAATTGAACTTTGGAATATCCAAGGAGGATTACATATAATATCGGTACAAGAGTGTGTTTATTTAGGAATCTTGAAACTTTAGTAATTTTGTGGTTCTAAAGAGAATTATATGTTTACTTGAGTCAAAAATTCTAAATCCATAGGAGAGTTGTACCCTATGGATCATGAGATTAGCATAAGAGTGCTTAATATTAATGTACATTTTTCAAGTATGGAAGGCAAGAACTAGAAATAAACTAAGGAAAAATAATATTTACACGAATGGAAGGAAAGAACTGGAAAGAACCTAAGGAAAAATAACATTTACGCGAATGGAAGGAAAGAACTAGAAAGAACCCAAGGAAAAAAATATTTACACGATTGGAATATGAGTCCCCTTTCAGAGAATCCCAAATATGAGTATTGAAGGAAAGAACTATAAAGAACCTAAGGAAAAATAATATTTACACGAATGGAATATGAGTCCCCATTCAAAGAATCCCAAATATCACGAGAAACTATAATACCATGAGAAGTCAAGGAAAGAGAAGGAAGAATGAAAGATAAAAAATATAAAACTTTAGCATCTAATATTCTCAACATCGATTTAAAAAGGAAGTGACTTGGTCAAGATTGAGCAACAATTTGAAATCTATTTCAATGTGCATAATGTACAAGAGGAGAAAAAATAGACTTTTCTAGATTCAATCTAGAAGTTGATGGATAAGGATAGTGGGAAATCCACACTAGGGTCCCTAGACTTGGGGAAGACCCATTAATAACTAAGTAGGGGGTATTCAAATACATTGTCAATTTTTAGTTTTACCTTATCAAGTATGAAGAGAACCAAATTATTCAATGCATTACTAAATGAAATGTCAAAGTCTAGAAGAATATACTACAAAGTTTCAAAATAAATACGTTAAGTTGGGGATAAATCCCAAGACGCATATTGTGGTCCGGAAAGTAACTTAGTGGCATTTGTTGACATGTCAGGAGGAAATTTAAGCTATCCAAGACAAAGACCATATATAAGACTCATGTATAGAACCAATTTATTGAATTTAACAAGAAAGAGTGGTATCTTAGTGATTCGAATTAATCAAACCAGCATGGAGCTTCCAATAAGGGTGAGAAGAAGAAGGAAAAGAGAAAAAATAAGAAGATTCTACTGCTACACTTGTGCAAGGAACATAAAAACCACTATGAACATTGCAACATTGACAGTCACACCAAATCAAATTGCTTGATACTACATATAGGGACGAATATTTGGAATCACAAGTAGGAGTAATCCAAGAAGAAGATGGTGGAAGAGAGGAAGGAGATAGAAACCACGTCAAATGTAGATGGAATGATAATTTTCACAACATTGAAAACACAAGTAAACTTGATTGGCCTCCATCATAAAAAGGAGAAGGAGATGACAAAGTTGTTCCATATCAAGTTTTATATTAAGAAGAGAAAGGTTGATGCACTGTTCAATTATAGTTCACATGGAAACCTCATTTCAAAGGACCTAGTAAGTAAAACTGGTTTATAGATGCATGATCACCCTCATCCATATCCTTTGGGATGGGTAAATAAGAATGTAGAGTTAAAATATACCAAGTAGTGTAAGCTTAGATTTACTATAAGTGGAAATTTTATTGACGAAATAGAATTTGATTTAGTGTCTCTTGATTCTAGAGCGTACTATTTGACACTACCCACATGTATATGAGGGATGCACAATCTTCACGAGAATGGAAAACCAATATTGCATGACCAAAGATGGTAAATATTTTATCATTATTGCGCATAAATGTGATTGAGTTTTATTTTGGCATTGATATGATTAATCCCATTGTCATAATAGTTCCATAACATAAACAATCTCATTAAATGAAATACAATTTCTCTTTCCAATAGAAAACATTGGCTACAATTGTATTACCCCGTATTGTAACCTATGTGGGATTCAATTTGGGCCATACATGAAACTTGAAAATTGACATCTATCCATAACTTAATTTATTATCTTTGGAAATTATATTGGATAGCATTTCTCTTTATTTTTCTTGATCCATAAATTGTTGTGGATATTTCACTATAACAATTCATCGCAATGGATCTTACAACTTAATTCATTATGTTAGCTTAATTCCAAGAATGGTATATAAACTAGAACTAAAAAGAAAATAACTAGATAAAAAATAACAAATCAACACAAATAACACAATATATACCTACGAAAAACCCACTATTAGGGAAAATCCCAACCATATGTGAGCACTATGCCTTGCTCTTTTCTTCTCCAAAATGTAATGTGAATACAATGAAAGCGATACTCATTGTGGAATTACCTATGAAACTATGGCTTGCACATCTACTTCATGATCTCGTACTTTCTATATTATGCACAAATATACATTCCCTTATTGTTTCTCAACTATGGAACAATATAATAACATCATCCGAAATGGAACCTCTTTTCCTCCTAATGACTTGATATTTAACATAGCTTGACAATTGTTTAGTTTTTTTTTAGAGTTTTTACATGCCTCAACTCTTGATTGGGGTTATGGTTTTGGACCCTCTATAATGTTCTTGGAACCCCACACATGGATGTCTATACATGTGTGTGTAATGAGATCTGACATGGAATCCACTCGATACCATGGTGTTCAATTGGATAGGTTTACTTGCAAGAGGCGTAACTTACTCATACAGACTCTGATTGAGGCAATTATTTCACCATTAGAAAAGTATTAGAGTGTAGAATAACTTCAAGGGGGTGTGAGATACACTCACAAACATTTGAACTCAAAAAACATTATTTAATCCCTCAAACAAACATCGAAAGGTTCTTAACCCCAAATCTGCAAAGTAAGACATGCCCTTAAAATGGGCCCTATAAGAGAATTCATCCAATTTGGTTCATGGTGTTGATAATGAGCTCTCCACAATCCCAAAATATACCCAATAAAGAATTTTAAGGGTGCATGAAGGGATATTTTCTCCTCACAATCTCCCCAATTTGCTTTTAAAGATTTTCATAGGTTACTTGACATGTTTACATAAAATCCTTGATATTGAACAAGTAATTGTAGATTCCAACAGTGCCTAACCCAAGCTCTTAAAAAAGACTAAAATTCAAGTATTGGGTGAAAATTTTGAAGTGGGATTCACCTAAGTGACAACATATTCAATGGATGAGTAACATAGCTTTGAGTTCGGCTGCATGGTTATAATAAACATTTGGCCATTGGTTAAGACCATACAATATTGGAAAAAGGGGTTACTATCTACCTTTACCAGTGAGAATTATGACTTGTGTATATCACATGTAATCCCTCTCTATTTGAATTATTGGCTTGAGCCTTTGCTCTTATCAAAACAATGTTAAATTTTGATAGACGAAGTCATTACTACTTCTATATGCATGAATTTACCATGGAACCACATAATAGTTAAATCAAAGTTAATAAATATAGTCATAGCATATTGTCCTTACACTCTCATATACCTAGGTTTATTTCCTAATAAATGTTCAATTGTTCATGTTCACTATCATACACCATTTTACGAACTAATATTCAAACCATTCTAATATTTTTTTGATGGCATATGTAAGGTATTTGATTTTATTTCATTTCATAATCGTTGTACAAGTTATCCTCCTTTACCTTTAAGCTCAACTTTGCAAATTGTTATATTAGTCTCTAGTAAATAAATATTTACACTTAGAGACAATTTAAGCATCATGTGATTTTTTTCTTCTTTGATCTAAATTATGGAATTAATATTTGAACCACATTTACCAATATAAATTTATTTTATGCTCATTTCTCTTTGTAACGGAAGAGGGGGTGGGAGGATATATAGAGAAAGAATAATACTATAATGAGGGTGGTTGTGGGGGGAGATAATATAGATAAGATATTAAGGAAATAATAGAAAAAACATAATTCTATATTGAGGGTGGAGGTAGGAGGAGATAGTAGAGAAAGCATGATGTTATTTACCTAGGGAGGATAATATTAGATCCATACAGAGGTACCAAGGGGATAATGTATGTGATGTGGCCATAATTATGGAAAAGGGCTACTTGGTAGTTGGTGGGTATTAAATAACCCCACTAGGTTAAAGGAAACAATATAATAATAAAGGGTAAATTTAATGCACCCCTTAGGAATACTCATGAGAAATCATAAATATACATGAGTATCATTGTATTAGATATGTTGCCTAAATTGTATTACAACAAGCATGGTTTGTCAAGCGATTTCTTCCATAAGGAGTAATTGATGGTGTTACCATACCTTAAGGACCTTTCTTTATATCTTGGTGTTGTTATTATGGTGAATGTATTTTTGTTTTTTTAAGTATAAAGGTTCTATAAATTTGTTGTGATTGGGTGTCCCTATGAAGATGGGTAACACTTTTTGGCAAGATGTGGGAAAAAATTGCACAAAATAGGAGCTCGATTGAGGGATTAACCAAGCGATCGATCGAGCTTTTTTTGAAAATATTGATCAAGGGTTTAGATAACTATTGATAGAGATTAGGATATCAATCAAGGGTTATCTAAACCCCCGACCGAGCTATTAGATCGATCAAATTATTTTGATTATTAAAAATAATTAAAACAATATGCGAGAAAGATGTTCACCAACCTATGTGGATTGTTAACCACTGAAACCCTTGACTATGCCATCGAAACTACCACTAGGGGCCACAAGAAACTAACTTGATACCACCCACCCACAACAACAATCTAACACTGGCCAATGGCATCCAAACCAAGAGGTAATCCATTGACCTAAACTTAAAATTTTAATTTTATAAATGTATTTCATTGATTTTTTAATTTTCAATTTAATTATTAACAACCTGCAACGTTTATGCTGTCGTTTTTAACTTCAAATGTGTATCACCAAGAATAAATGCTGCTGTATTTTTTCCACTCCTCCGATAATGAACAAAGGATTGAAAAAAATCCAATACATACACAATTGAAATTAAAAATGGCAATATAAACGCTGCTAATTATTTTTCTAATGAATTGCATGAAAATGTAAAAATAAAAATAAAAATAAAAATTTAATTAGAATTAATTTATTTGAAATCCATAAAACCTAAACTTTAAATCGACAACCCTAAACCAACATCGTTTCTGTTGTCGGTTTTATTTTCAAGTGTGTATTAGCAAGCAGAAATACTTCGAGATTTTTTTCAATCCTTTGACAATACACGGAGGATTGAAAAAAATCCATAGCACGCACTTGTATTGAGAATAAAATCAGAAACATAAATGTTGTTGGTTTTTTTTCCTCAATAAATTTCCATGCACATATTATTTAAGTCAAATAGAAAGTGAAGTGAATGAACCTTGGACAACACCTCTTTGGGTATGTGAAAACCTTCATACAAAAAAATGGGAGTAAAATAAATACACAATTATGTATTCTTGTGTTTTCGAGATATAATATACAATTTTATTGTTAAGCGAAACTATCTCTTGAAATTGCTCCAAGTTATCAACATCTAGATATTTTATCAAACATTTTCCACTCCATATAAAATTTGTCATTTTCCCTTATTATTGTTGCATGCTCATGTCTTGTGATCTTTGTTCTAACTTTCATTTTGATATTATGTACGATGCACTCCTTATATTTCATAAAAAAAAATCATGAAGCAAAAAGGTACACATGCTCTAGTCAAGTGAAATTTTGCATATACTATAGTGAAGTGAAACTATGTGTGTATTCATTTAACCTATCCTATATGTCACATTCCCTATGAGGCTTGAGGCTCCATGCACCTACTTCCTTTAAACATATTCACATTATATAATTTCATAATATGAGTGGGTTATTTAGAACTTGGATTGCATCTAAGGTCCACCAAGTTGATGCACTCACCTATGACATTAATTAAAAAATCCCATTAGGCTCCCCATAGTCATCATTATGTATTTGTACATGATCATCTATTTAAAGGGAACTTTTGCAAGACTCGTCTAAATATAGGCACCTAGATCATTTAGAAATTGCTATGCAAATTTGGCTTGCCAAAAATTTAAAAAACTGGATAAGATTATTTTAATAACATTGAAGGCTTCATATATCTCTCCAAATCTGCTTTCTTCTACTTTTTTTTTTGAATGTTGACTTCATCAATATATAACTATGTAATAATAATAGAAAACTATGAACAATGTATGCCTATGTGGGAGGATGTAATAGTGTCATCCTAGATATACGTATTATTTTGATTGTCTGAAGTTGTATTTAAAAAAATCTTGAAGAAGTATTGGTGTCACCCCTTACTATCCTTGAAATGGAAGGAGAGACAAGAGGATGGTAGTTTTAGAGTATGATATAGCTCCTTAATTAACTCATTCTAAGAATTATATGGGATTCTTGTTAATGCCTGGAGGTGCTAGTATACATTTATTTTCCCTAAAATTGGCACTTTAGTCATATACATTGATTTGAAACTCAAAAGATTTTGAAACTACTAATTCCTCACAATATAGATTGATTTCAAAACTACATATCCTTGGTAGTATGGAGAAAACCTTTGAACTTCAATATTATTTTTTCTTACATGAATTTATTCTTCAATTTATATGAAACCTTCAAAACTTTAATTTAGATAATTGTTCTTATTTCAATGGCCTATAATTTATATTTGGGTCTTGTTAGGTCATATGAAACAAGACTGATAGGTTGCTTGGTTTTTGCAAATTCAATATATACCTTGTGATAGTTTGAAAATCATTGAAAATATGCTTATCTGTTTGAAAGACAAGTCTTAATTCCAAAAATAGACATCCATGCATTCTCATATGTACCTCTCTCTCTCTCTCTCTCTCTTTATATATATATATATATATATATATATATACACAAACCATTATTGACAAATTTAAATTCAAATATGTATCTTCAATAGGAAAATGCAAATTGTTGATAGGTTATGATTTTGAGACCTTGTGTGTTTATCAAGGTTGATCTCCTTGAATTTGTGGGCTTCTAGAATTACTTTCACTAGTTTCTAATGTGTGGACTCAAATATGTATCTTCAATAGGAAAATGCAAATTGCTGATAGGTTATGATTTTGAGACCTTGTGTGTTTATCAAGGTTAATCTCATTGAATTTGCGAGCTTCTAGAATTACCTTGACTAGTTTCTACTACTATGTGTATATGTATGTATGTACATACATACATACATACACACACACACACACACACACACACGGACACATATATATGTATATATCTATGTATACACACACACACACACACACACACACACACACACACACATAGCCCAGTGGGTTAGCTCAAGTGGTTGAGAGTTGCTTACGCTAGCAGAAGGTCTCAGGGCCAAATCCTCGGGTGGCTATGCAGGGGCCTCACTCGATGTCCCCACCAGGTTAGGCCCCATAATCAAGGTCGAGGGTTTACCTTGGGTACCATCCTAAAAAAATGGGGAAGTACTTGAGGGTTTCCCAAGCGATGTTCCATCATAAATATATATGTGTGTGTACATACATACATACATACATACATACATATAGTAGAAACTAGTCAAGGTAATTCTAGAAAGATCAACCTTGATTTGCATTTTCCTATTGAAGATACATATTTGAATTTAAATTTGTCAATAATGGTTTAAACTAACAATGACATCGTAATGAATTATAATTGGCTTAGTCATTGTTGGGACTCTACTAATGTTAAATACATTAGTCAATGTTGGGAATTTACATAGTGTTAAATGGGTTAGTCATTATTGGGATTCTTTTACATGATGTGTATTATTAGTCACTAACTAATTATTGTCCATTTGATATTGTGGTAATCACATTCATTGTATTTGATAATAAATAAACATTAAATTTGCAACAAATTGATAAATTTATGTAATTTTGGAGAACGTGCTTTATAAGGCACAAGCTATTGTAATTAAGTCGAAATCCAGAGATAAAATTGTTATCTTACTCACTTAGTTTTATTCTTCATCATAATTCACTTGCATTATTATTATTATTTAATATGAATTAGTTATATTTAAAACTTAGATTTTATTTTAATTTGTTAAAACAAATATATATTTTTAAGTTATTTTAAGTTAGTAAAATGACATCCTACATACTCCTAAATCCTAGTTAATCATCAAATTACCCTTAAACACACACCATTTTTAATAAAAAGAAACACACCATTTTTAATAAAGAAAAATAACAAAGAGCATGATATATTCAATAATAATACAATCCCAAAACATTGTAACCTTGTAATTACATATCACATGTTTACTTTTAGGTCTAACCACTACATAAATCGAGTATTAAAAGAAGTTAGTGTCTAATGAATTCCTTGATATGTAGTGATCCACCTAATTTGTTTGTATTACTTATCTTAGATGGATATAAGAATAATTAGAATATTATTCGTACTCCAATTTGATCATTTACATAATAAAAAAATTATTGATACAATTTCATCATTAAAACCACAAATTTCTACAAGGGATTATTAATAATTATAAATGCTAAATCTGCCACTTGTGAACTAAAGAAATAGGAAGATGCCCAAATTATAAAATAATGGAAATTTTAAAGGTATAAAAACACATATTTTTAAGATTATAAGAGTTGAATAACACCTAGTAAGGAATTTAAGAGATTAATAATTATGTTCATGCTCTAACACTGTTAATCCTAACCAGTCATCCTTCCATGGTATCGAATACATTTAACCATCGAATGAAATTATCCTCAAAACAAATTTTGTCCTAATATGGATATGGATATGCCTAGATTATATAGCTTGTCTAGAACTTTGGTCTATAATATTCACATGATTATCTCTATAGAATTTGGGATATGATGTTCTTTCATTAAGCTTTAACTAGTTGAGTCATAAACATAGTTTTCAAAGTTTTAAGAATTAGACTTATAATAGAAATTCATTTAAGGAATGTTAATACTGTCGAAAACTCTTTAAAAATCCTTGTTTAATCGTGCTTGTATATGATTCCATACTAAACATAAAACCTAAATTTAAAAATTTCTTTCATCTTATATGAAACTTAATATAGAAAATAGATCATCTTTTATTATTCTATTTGAAACTTGACATAAAAAATACATTATTGTTTTTAGTATAAAAATAACTTCCATGACTTTTATTTATCAATTTGACATTTTCATGGAGTCAAATTTTATGACATATTCACTGCATAGATTGAGACAAATTTGAAGAGGCATAAATCAATCGGAAAACCTTTTGGGTCATGTTCCTCCTTCTCATGTTCCTTCTTCATTTAATTCTTGTAGAAATGACCTCATATGGGTGAAACTCTTATATTTATGGGGGTGGCCATTTTTATTTTTGGGATAAGCTTTTATTAGGGGACAAGAGTCCTGAAGGTGACTTATTTGATGGAAAAACCAACGTTGAAAAGTTTAGCTTTCATAATACAAGAACTAAGTCCAATGAATATTACCTTATGTCGAAATCATCCTTTTTGGAAGATCCTTACTATTAAGATCAAACTCTACATAGACTTTTGCATAGGTGAAAATCCATAGCTGATATACTAGCTTAATATCTATCTTTACATAATTTACCAAAGAATTTCCTATGCATTTAAATATTGAAAAATGACAAAGATAGAGTGGTATATTTAGAAGGAGAACCCATGATGGTATGTTAGAGACAACCATAGTGGAAGGGTAAAATTTGAGGAACAATGGAGTCATAAAGGGACATGTTTTTCCCTAGAACTAGGGCCCCTCCTTAATAATTTTTTGATAATTATCCTAATTTTTAAACTGTACTACTGATGTTGCATGTCTTTCCACTTATATTTAGGGTTTGTAAAGGTTTCTACAATAGCCTCAATAGTGGAGAAAGTTGTAACATATGTGAGAGGGGCAATGCTAATGGTTTTGATGGCATCTGAGTAGACTTAATCAAGGGGTGTGGTGTATTTTGTGGGATAACCATATGTGTGGGGGTGTCCCTCCAATGCCCATACTCAATTAGTTTAATACCTCATGGTAAGGTATCTGATATTAATCCAAGTAGTCATAGCATGATGAGGAAGTGGCACCTCTATTAGTCTCACATTATTCAAGGGGGTTTCCATTTACTATGTTACATGTGAAATGAGTAAAATATGACGGGGAGTATGATTTTCTCTATTGGTGAAATGAAATGTGATGGTTGAGGAATCTAGGGATAGTGTTCATGTATCAAGATAAGGGTATACTAGGATTATTTTTTCTTAAGAGAGGCATATATAGCTATTAGGTGGAAATGGGGTCAATTTGTTGTTGGATTTTCAACATTTGCATTTCCATTTTCTAGGTTTTCCTTTCCATGGAAAGTTTTAGTGATATGGAATCCATATTGGTTGAGATATAGATAGAACATACCAAGGTTTTAGAAACATCTTCCATTAAAGGAGGGAGGTGCTAGAATTATTCTACTAGGGTGGATCTATTGAAAGTTGTAGCTTCTATCTCTATGGAGAGATAAACTAGGGAATCCATTCCTGAGGGGGTAGAGGTTTTCTTAAGTAAACATAAGTCATGCTTTTTGGGATAGGTTTTCCATCACATTGTGGTTGTGTGCTACTTGAGTGTGAGGGTTGTGAACTAACTAGTGAAAACGTTGCTTAGGGACCTTGTTGATGGGTCAATGGGGGTTTTACCATTGGGAAGGTTATCAATTAAGCGGGGTCTATTTAATGGGAGTATTTTGGTATGGATCCTCTATAATTTTGGGAGTGAGTGGAAATTTGAAAACTTGGTGTTAGTGATATAGCATGATTTGCCACACCTCATGCATAATGCCTTGATGGCCTTCCCTTGTCCCTATTCAGAGTCACTATACCCCCTTTACTCACTATAACCTTGATGCTTCAGTGTAACTCTTAAAATTACATTTTTGAAGACATACGCGGGTCACCGTTTTACAACTCTCATATACACATCTTGCACCATTACAACCCACGTACATCGTGTTTTGTGCTCAAAAACAAAAAAATATTTGGAGTTTTCCCTATCAAGTAATGAATACCTTGATCCTTGGCCTTCCATATGCTGGGAAACACTTTGATTCAACCCTCCATTTCCCATTGGTGAGATATATATTGAGCCATTATGAAGCATTGGGGGAGGAGAAACTTTGATAGTAAAGAGGCTATAGAAAAATCCCCCCCATTGTCATATACTTGAGTTTGCATCCCTTTTCCCTTGTAGATGGAACCATTTGTGTTCATCTCCCAATCTCTCCATTGTCTTTGTGAACTTTCCTTATTATGGAGAATTGAAGTGGTGGAGGGACTCGGTTTCTCGGCTCTAACGAGGTGTAGATATTGGTTGTCACATTGTATCTTTTTTTATATATTAATAGAAATATCCATTTCTCATTCAAATTTCATGTGCAATTATGTATATTTGTATCCATGGGTGTAATTGTTTTATACATGTTTAAATGGAATATGCTAGATTGAATTCTAACGCTTAAAGAAATAATGCTTGGATATATATTTGTTGTTGAGGGAAAAATACAGGGACACACTTTTGATTGAGAGCTCAACGGTGGTTGTCTTCAAACATTCGGTTGAGGTATAGTTATTATACCTTAGTTGTTAGTTTCTTTAACTCATCTAGAATGCTTGAGAATGGATTTGATTTTTGGTGTCATACTGCCTGTTGTGGTCCACCCAGAAGCCATAGGAAGATTTTATCTGTAACAAAATTGGAGACCATACTAGGAAGTTCCTTTTTGTTAGGGTTTTTGGGTGCAGTTTTGCTTGAATTGCTCTTTGTTTCTCTATGTTTTTGTGAAAAATTAGGTAGTATGCTCATTTATTGACAATTCCTTGGAGTGGTTTGGCCCTTGGATTTCCTTTTTACCACCTTATTCCTTATATATGCAGGTCACAGTTCTTACAGTCGCATATATACACGTCCTTTGTCAGGTCACGTACATATGTTGTTGTTCTCTGAATAGTCGTGTATATCTCCCATTTTGAGTGATATCTTAGTGTGAGATATTGTTGGGTGTGTTGTGAGTATTGTTGGGTCTTCCAGGGTCCTTATGCTATCTGTTGATTGCTTCTGTTGTGATTAGAAGCCTCTTTTTATTGTTATTTTTTAGAAAGTTGTTCTTCTCAATTTCTCCCTTTTTATTTTGCTATTAGTGCATTTGTCCTTAAGTCTCCATGTCTTGCTTGGATTGTGTTTTACTGCTTGCCGTAGATATTGAGAGTTTAATGGTTCTTTTTTGCATTTTGATCCATTTATTTTGAAAATACAAAAACATTTGCATTAGTGCATATTCACTTTCATTTTTCATGTGCATGGAAGTAAGTACTTGCATTAGTTTGCTTGGGATGAGATTAGTATTTAGGAGTTCATTCAGGAAAGATTTCAATTGCATTTGAAAAGGAAAGGGAATTATCGTGCATTGGATTTAGTGGCATGCCATCTTTTCACTTGGAAAACAAAATTGCACTTGGAATTGTTTTTAGGTGTGCATATTTGCTTTTATTACTGAGTCATAACCTCACCAATTTCATGGTCATATCCCTTGAGCACACACATCCTCTTAAAATGAATGCTTAACTTAAAATTGATTAGAAATATTTTATTTTATAGGTTGGAACAACAAGATTAGGTTTTAGAGTCTCGGAATAGGATTTTGTGAGTAAACTTCTCCAAGAATATAAAACGAAAAATTATTTAGGTGTTTGACCAGGGAGAGGAGAAATCCTTGCTACAATTGGTGTTCTTAGGGATTTCCTCTTAAACAGGAGTTAATCACGAGGCATCGCACACATTGATGGTGTGGATATCCCTCCATTACCTTCAATGAGAACCAGAGATATTTCCATGATCTTATTCATATATGGAGGCTCTTCAGGTACCTTTGGTTCTTTCAAACTTCAGGATTAGTTACCCTGAGCATATGGTGGATCCCACCTGTGAATTTCCACCTGAGAATTCATTATATTGAGGTGACCTTAGTTGATTTTCCTAGGTATCGCAGGGGGTACTTGAAAAGTTTATTATGTGAGTGTCTTGTCCAGGTAGGGGTCGAACGTCACGGTCGCTTTATGCATTGAAGCTAAGGGCCACTGTACTTTGTTACACACCTTTGCTTGTAGTGTATGGGAGTCGCAGGTCTCTGCTAGGAAATACATACCTGTTGCATTTAGGAGCTTATTTGTCCTCACTCTTTGCTTGTTTGCATATGTCCTAGATTACTCAGAGGTGTGCTCTATGTTCGCTAGTTGGATTTATGGATCATGGTTAATCAAGTCTCTTTTTCTCTGGAGTCACCGTGGATCAAGTTACTATACTTATCTATTCTCTTCATTTAGCATGATTACCACCTTGTGACCCTTCACAATATAATAGGGCCATATATTATACATGGCCTCTTTCCCATTGAGATCCCCATATAATTTTTACCATGAGTACCACTTTCAAGACTCCGGTGTTCCATCAATCACCATCATCTGTATTGGGAGGATGATCACGTGAGGATCCTTCTATTAGATTTTAAACATTAAGCTAGTATATCATTAGGATATTTAACTGAGAGAACAATAAGCACAACAATCAAACACAAGATATAATGAACACAGTGTTTTCCCTCGGGGAAACCATAAATGGAGAAAACCCCGCAACTTCCTCAGAGATAGAATCAACACCAAAGTGAAACCCAAAAACAGTAAGACAATCTCCCGACAGTAGTAAGCTATTTCCTCTTGACCCAGTGTCTTTCTCTTCCTCAGCTATGCACTACAAATGAGTGTGTATGATATGTGTGTTAGATGTGTGATAAATAGAGAGGTCACCTCTCTATTTATACTAATTCTTGACATGACTAAAACCCTACTAGGGCCGACCTCACTAGGAGATTCTAATAACCCTAGTGCCCCAGAACTGCGGGGACTTTAACCCTTAGACAATAGGAGGGTTACCCACAATGACTTGACATGACTTGTTTACATTATAGATCCTCCCGATAGGAACATCGGGTCATGACGTGAAATAATAACATCCTGGAATGAAAATTGGGTTACAATAGATAAGAAATATAAGTGAATACATTCCGAAGTTACAATTACATCAACACTCACTCTTAACTAGGAAGGTATTCTCTCGACACAATTTTCATCACTGGTCTTCTTCTCTGGATCTTCTCGTCATCTGCATCTTCAAGTCATCTTCATCTTCAAGTCTTCGTCATCTTCAAGTCATCTTCATCTCTGGATCTGGATCATCAATCGATTTGGATCATCATCACTGGATTTGGATCATCTCTGGAGAATTGTCACATACCCCAATTTTGTAAAATTATGTAATTGGTTTTATTCTATTTTTGAGACATTATGTTAAACTTAATCCTAAGTAGGGATTGATGACTCAGCAGAGTCAACAGTTATGGAGAGTAATTGAGAATATTTTATTAATAATAAATAAATTATGGAGACAACAGCATGGGAGAGCTGTTAAAAGAGGTTACTGGTCAAACTGGTGGTTGGAACTAGGTGGAAAGGCAAAAGACAAGTGGCAGCATCCTCAAGCACTTCTTAAGTTGCACGTGGCAACTTCCCTATATTTGGGGTCATGATTCCCCGAGAAAGTGGAATGTGAGCAGGTGGCTCATTAAATGACAGTTAACCCAACTAAGACCTAGGAAATCTTTAAAAGTACTCAATGAAGAGAGCTGAGGCTGCTCAGTTATTATTCCAGAAAGAATTCATTCAGCTGAATGTTATTCAGGGATTTCATTTGAGGAAGAGGGAAAGATAGTAAGGAAGTGTTTGAGTGAATGTTTGCAGTAACTTGATGCTGATTACAGCTATTTGAGCTGAGGGAACTGACTAATAGTTCGGAGTTGATACTGATTTGAAGACTGTATCTGTTTGCTGCACCTAGTTCCAAGCCAGGGAGACCAGAGCAAGCTCGGGGGTCCTGAGAAGTCGCTGTCTGAGCGCTCTCCAGGAATTGGTAGGGAGGAACGGCCTCCCATTGTTGTTGTTGTCCACAGCATTAAACAGGTTTTTCATTCATTTCTTTATGTCTTTCTGAGTATAAATGGATGTATGTTGTAATTATTTTATGTCTGAGTAGTATCTGTAAAATTAGTATTTTGAAAATGTTTGCAGTAAAAATTGTTAGTAACACTGTGTTTTTCCACATCTGGAATCACCAGATAGTACTCTAGCACAGTATCTCAGTATTAGAAGCAGCATACTTCTGAACTGAGTTTCCTAAAATATCTGTAGTATTTACAAATTCATGAACCCTTTTCTTACAGTTTTACAAACTAGATTTCAGTAGTGTACTCTGTTTTTCTGGAAATAGTAACGATTAAGATTAAAAAGATAGACTGGATCCTGTTGCAGGTTAAGTAAGGTTTATGATTTTCTAGTTTTAAGGAGGTTTTGCTCCTTAGGAGTTAAATAATTAATCAAACAGTAGGATAGGATTATATTTCTGTAACTTATTTGTTAATGTTACAAAGAGTTTCCTATTTATATCAGTCTGAATACTAATTTAAGTATGCCTTGTTTAAATACTGTATACCTTTTTAAACCAAGTTTTAAGTACAGGTTTTTAACTACTTTTCCATTTTTAAAAGAAAAGTACTGGGTAGTCTTAAACATATAAAGAAACTATACTTATGTAATTATTAAGTAATGTACAGAAATACTCAATTATTATAACTGTTTTCAGAATTCCAAATCAATATTGGGTAAACTACATTAAGTTTTATTCATAATAACAATGAGGAGAAATAATATTGTAGTTTAATATTTATAATATATAAACACTATGCACATTATAAATATAACATTCAAGAAGTATATTAATATATAAAATACAACTTAGTTATTTAAATCGTGAATGTAAGCAAATAAGGTAAGATCTATAGTCTAGTCATATACAGTATTGGTAAAGTAAATAAACTGTGTATTTATAAATACTGTCAATTAGGTTTACCCCTATAAATCCAATCTATACCAGTAAATCAGTAAATCGACATTTATAGAGTTTAACCATATTAAACATAGAGCCGGGTTATAAATAAACTTTCAAATTTCAGTACTGTAGTAAATAAAGAAATATGATTAAAGAAAACAGTATTAATATATATGTGTTTAGATGCAGGGTGAAAACCCTGTGGAATTACATCTATAGTAAAAGTAAGAGGCGAGGGGTATAAACCCTTTTCTCAAGATAGGCCTATGGCCTCAAGTTTTTATACCATAAACTAACAGAAAATTTTAATGGCTTTCAAGCCTCGGTCCTCATAAGTATCTGAGGGTTATATCCCATTTACCTCAGTTTAAATATTTCTCACATAGCTTTTTTTTTTTTTTTAAATACAAAGAAATTAACTGATTTAGTCTCGGCCGTAACCGAAGCACCCTCGCATATTGCAGGGCGGCTTCAACTATCTTAAGTACTAAACAAGATAACCGAACAAACTAAGTTACAAGGGTTACAGGCCCCTTTGTGCCAACCCTCGAAGGTCCCGAAGGAATTTCCACAAGGAAAAAGTGCCATGGCTTAACCAGGCTTACCAGAAACTGATGATTACTGTTCGAGCTTTGTACAGAACGCACGCAAAAGGAAGGGCCGAGACCTGTTCCAACAAGAAAACCAACCAGGGTTAAAATATGTAAACCAGTTAATAATTTTATAATTTAAACAAACAGTAAAATGAAGGGAAGTTACAGTATTCTTTTACCTGAAATCTTGTGGCAACGCGACTACCAGTTGTTGAATACAACCATCCATACAAAGAGGAACCATACTACAGGCAGGGAGAAGAATATTACTTGCAGCAAACACGTAACCTCAACACTGAAGAACAAGAATCCAACAATACCCAAAGAAGGGTTCAGTTATCATTAAGGGTTTCAGGCTTGAACTGACAAATTAGCTTAACCCCGAAGAGAGAAGAAAAGCTGGAGAACAGCACTATTTAACATGCCACGAACAGACTTATTAGAAGGACCACTTCTGGAGAATAACTTGTAGAGGAGCGGTGCAAACAAGGTGCACCAGCACCCTCACAGAGCGGCAGGAGGCTGAGATTTACGGTGGTAACAAATGAGCTAGGGTTCATCGATGAGCCCTTATAACTGTACAGCCCGTGATCACAATAATGCCACGTAGTTGTTAAAAATTATACAAGCCGTGGGTTGGATTCTATAGTTTCAAAAGAGCATTCCTCCACGAGTAGTGTGATCGCCTGCTCATTAATTTCCGAAGGTTTCACTTAACAATGCTGCATGGAAAGTAGAAAACATTATTATTACACTCTCACCTTTGTAAATATCCAGGTCGTGGAGAAGTTACGACAACCCTCATACTTCTAGTTTATTATTTCTTGAAATTCAATTTCATTCTTTTACTTTTGACTCGTGGAGATTATAACCATTATACAAAGGTAATTAGTTTCTTTTTACCCTAACTTTAAAAGGTTTGTAAAGGAATGCAAGTCCTTATGAAGTTGTAAATCGTAATTTGAAAACTGAGCTATGACTTGATCAAAGCTGGTAAATGCATTATGATGTTATGCATGATGGATTTTACATAAAATCAACTTTCAACATAAAATAAAAATATACGTGGAAGAATCTAAGGAGATTTTAAGTGAAGAAAACTATGACTTTGGTTTTATTGGCCACGTTAATCTCAATGGTTTATCTATGTTAAATAAAATAATAGAATATGGTAAAAAGATACAAAAAGAAAAGTAGTAACTATTATATGATGACAGCTCTTATACAGTGTGTCACTCATGATCATAGATTATATCGTGGTAGGATTAGGTTACTTTTCATCTATCTTAAAGTTTCACCATAAATAATAGATAAACTATAAAACAAACTAAAAGATTTATTCTTTTATGAATTATGGCCCCTTAAGGCTTGTTCCATTTATATACATAAAAGGAAAATAGAATGAACCATGTTTCATGAAAATAATTATTTTAATGAGAATAAACTCCATTAATGCTTGAAAATGATTATTGAGTAAAATAAAAACTCTATACATCTTAGGCATTAACGTTAATATAGCTTTCTTATAAAGCAGCTTCGAATAAAATGGTAAGCTCATTTAACTTAGAGTTGGAAAAATAGAAATAGTAATACATAAACCTTCTGTCAGTTTATTTTTACTAAGTAACATAATTATATACATAGGAAATCATACTATGGACTGAATAGTTCTGTTACTATAACTCAGTGTTAAAGAAATTCAGTAGGACATTTCCACACATCACGACTAATTTGATTTGGACTAGTTCAGTAATCACTATGAGTCTTAAATTGCCTCTACAAGAAAGAAAAATAGTTATTCAAATATACCTCAACAAGCGTTGGAAGTTATTTGGCATTTATCTCTTACTGAGTTTTTCTTTTGCGGAAAACTTGTATTTTTTTTTATACTTTAGAATTGCGACAAGCAGCCCCAAACCTTTTACCTGGAAATCTGTAAGAACATGAAACTATCTGCATTAGCTCGAAAGCTAAGTAAGCCCAGTTTTTGCATGACAGTCTCACCTTGTGGACGAAAACAAAACAAAGTTAGTAAACTGAAGAGAACTGTTCTACTGCTAAACATAATCAACAAATTTTTGCACATAATAATTTGGTACATATATCTAATCAAGCATTTAATGACTGCATGTATTGAATTTATATGCATTAAAAAAAAAAAATCATTTGGAAAATTTGGGGTTTTGACATGTGGTATCAGAGCATGATTCAAACACTAGGCCTTAATGTGGCTCAATTACTTTCCGCATAACAGTAAAATAATATACTAATCTGTATTTTGTTTTATGTGAAAAACAGAAAATTATTTTCTTTTCTGAATTTAACAAGCAGGTATGGAGAACTTAGGAGCATATGCAACGGAGGAGTCTCCTAATGCTGAAACCAAACCAGTACCCAGAGAATCTAAGATAGAGGAGATAACTGTTCACTCCTCAGAACTGATGCAGACCATAAAGGGTCTAAAGACTGAATTAGAGTCAGTTAAAAAGGATAATGAACGAATTCTGAAAACTCAAGAGGAGTTAAATCAAATTCTGATAGAAAGATTTCAGACAGAAGGAAGAAACAAAAAGTCTAAATCTGAAGAAGCTAGTCAGCAAAAAGCCTCCAAAAAGATGAAACTAGCTAAATCTGATAGTAGTTCCTCATCTGAGGGCCTTAAGGAACAACAGAGCTATTATTCTACCAGTGATAGCAGCGAAGCAGAGGTGTATAAGAAAAAGAAAAAGTATAGACCTTACGAAGAGATTTCTGGGGAGTTCAAGAAAATAAAACCCCCAACTTTCAATGGAGAAATGGAAAAAGGAGAAGAGGCAGAATCCTGGTTATCCGAGATGAGAAAATACTTTCAGATTTATAATTATTCAAACCAGCTGAAGGCGAGAATGGCCATATATAACCTTTTAGGGAAGGCAGATATATGGTGGCAAGATTTGAAGAGGGTTAAAGGGATTAAAGAAAAAGAGGTCAACTGGAGTACCTTCAAAAGGTACTTCAAGAAGAAGTTCCTATCTGAACAGTACTATGAAGAAAGGGCCAATGAGTTTTATGAGTTAAAGCTTGGGTCCATGACAATGAAAGACTTAAACAGCAAGTTTTTAAGTCTGTTGAGGTATGTGTCGTATTTAGTTGATGAGAAACTGAAGGTACAGCGGTTTCTTAGCTGCTTGCCATACCATATAAAAGATAGAATCGAATATGACAACCCCAAAACCTTGGAAGAAGCTATGCGAAAAGCCAATTTCTGTTTTGAACAGAATAAAAAGAAGGAAGAAATAGCCAACTGGAAGGCTAAAAAGAATGGCAATCAGTCTGAATTTAAGAAAAAGGAGTATATACCCCAGGAAAATTTTAAGAACAGCAAGAACAGAAACCATTCTAATGGTAAGAACTTTCAAGGAAGCAAAAATGGTGCTTCAAATAACTCCAACAACTTTAAGGGCAGCAAGGAGGTTTCCAACAATCATGAAAATTTTACAAAAAATTTCGAAAGGAAGGAACCTGTTAAATGTTGGGAGTGTAATGGCCCACATTATGCATCAGTTTGCCCAAACCGTAAGAAGCCAAACAGCAATATTCATACAATACACGATGAAATGACAGTTGGAGATTTTGCAAGGAATATGCCCCGGATTAATGCCGCATTGGAAAATCGACAAGCTGAGTACCAAACTTCCATGGTGGAAGTAGAAGGTAGAACCAGAAGGGGAAGTTCTGGTGGAACCAGATTGTATCCTCGGGAGGAGGGAGATTACTCTGTGGAACCGCACAACTGGACAGCTGAAGGTGCAATGGAAGCACCTTAGTCCTGAAGAAGCTACTTGGGAGCTGGAAAGTAAGATGCAGGAAGCATACCCACATCTTTTCCAAGAGGTTCCTGAGGAAGAAGAATAAGTAACATCGAGGACGATGTTACATTTAAGGGGGTGTGTATGTCACATACCCCAATTTTGTAAAATTATGTAATTTGTTTTATTCTATTTTTGAGACATTATGTTAAACTTAATCCTAAGTAGGGATTGATGACTCAGCAGAGTCAATAGTTATGGAGTGTAATTGAGAATATTTTATTAATAATAAATAAATTATGGAGACAACAGCATGGGAGAGCTGTTAAAAGAGGTTACTGGTCAAACTGGTGGTTGGAACTAGGTGGAAAGGCAAAAGACAAGTGGTAGCATCCTCAAGCACTTCCTAAGTTGCAGGTGGCAACTTCCCTATATTTGGGGTCATGATTCCCCAAGAAAGTGGAATGTGAGCAGGTGGCTCATTAAATGACAATTAACCCAACTAAGACCTAGGCAATCTTTAAAAGTACTCAATGAAGAGAGCTGAGGCTGCTCAGTTATTATTCCAGAAAGAATTCATTCAGCTGAATGTTATTCAGGAATTTCATTTGAGGAAGAGGGAAAGATAGTAAGGAAGTGTTTGAATGAATGTTTGCAGTAACTTGATGCTGATTACAGCTATTTGAGCTGAGGGAACTGACTAATAGTTTGGAGTTGATACTGAGTTGAAGACTGTATCTGTTTGCTGCACCTAGTTCCAAGCCAGGGAGACCAGAGCAAGCTCGGGGGTCCTGAGAAGTCGCCGTCTGAGCGCTCTCCAGGAATTGGTAGGGAGGAACGGCCTCCCATTGTTGTTGTTGTCCACAGCATTAAACAGGTTTTTCATTCATTTCTTTATGTCTTTCTGAGTATAAATGGATGTATGTTGTAATTATTTTATGTCTGAGTAGTATCTGTAAAATTAGTATTTTGAAAATGTTAGCAGTAAAAATTGTTAGTAACACTGTGTTTTTCCACATCTGGAATCACCAGATAGTACTCTAGCACAGTATCTCAGTATTAGAAGCAGCATACTTCTGAACTGAGTTTCCTAAAATATCTGTAGTATTTACAAATTCATGAACCCTTTTCTTACAGTTTTACAAACTAGATTTCAGTAGTGTACTCTGTTTTTCTGGAAATAGTAACGATTAAGATTAAAAAGATAGACTGGATACTGTTGCAGGTTAAGTAAGGTTTATGATTTTCTAGTTTTAAGGAGGTTTTGCTCCTTAGGAGTTAAATAATTAATCAGACAGTAGGATAGGATTATATTTCTGTAACTTATTTGTTAATGTTACAAAGAGTTTCCTATTTATATCAGTCTGAATACTAATTTAAGTATGCCTTGTTTAAATACTGTATACCTTTTTAAACCAAGTTTTAAGTACAGGTTTTTAACTACTTTTCCATTTTTAAAAGAAAAGTACTGGGTAGTCTTAAACATATAAAGAAACTACACTTATGTAATTATTAAGTAATGTACAGAAATACTCAATTATTATAACTGTTTTCAGAATTCCAAATCAATATTGGGTAAACTACATTAAGTTTTATTCATAATAACAATGAGAAGAAATAATATTGTAGTTTAATATTTATAATATATAAACACTATGCATATTATAAATATAACATTCAAGAAGTATATTAATATATAAAATACAACTTAGTTATTTAAATCGTGAATGTAAGCAAATAAGGTAAGATCTATAGTCTAGTCATATAC
>LPNX010975025.1:414051-435330 GCA_001517045.1 Pseudotsuga menziesii
ACTAAACATCAGAAGTTGGTGGAGGCACCCTTGTTGACTCCAGTTCATTAATTAATCAATTAAATGAAAGGAGGCACCTTCACTGACCTATTTAATTGATTGTAACCACCATTTATCAATTAGGTGCATTAATATCACTCAGATCACCCCTGGAGTGCTCCAGTTAGCCTCCCTGAATGTAGGAGAAGGTTAAGTTAGCCTCCTTGATTGAAGGTAGGTGCGAGTGTGACTGGATGATGACATTTAATGCTCCATTGGTGTCAATTAATGTCAATAATACTTAGGATAGTGGTTTAACTAGGACAATTTGACCAAAAAGAGTGTGTATGGTGGTAAATGTCTCCAACACCCCCCCTTAAGCTATACTCAGGAGGAGTTAGAAAACAAAAATGCATAAAAAGGTTAGGGCCCTGAAAACTAAGGCCATAGGTCACCCTATACAATGCTAAAACTGACACAATGCTCAAAACAAACTAAGCGAGGAAAAGAAGGAAAACCTAGTGGGAAACCCCCCCCTCAAGCTGAACAATGAAAGTAGTCTGAATCACCTTGATTAACTCACCCCCAATAGTGAATGGAGGTGAGTGAACTTCTTTTCTGAAAATCTCTTGGTGAAGATGTCTGCAATCTGCTCATCGGTCGGGCAGTATTGCAGAATGATGGTCCTGTCATGCACTAGCTCCCTGATATAGTGCATGTGGATCTCTACATGCTTGGTCCTCTTCCTGGTAATTGGATTTGTGTATATCTTAATAGCACTTTGATTGTCACAAAAGAGGATAGTGGACAAAGTACTACCAAGATCAAACTCTGAAAGAATGCCTTGCAACCAAACTGCTTGGATGCAAGCATTCACTGCTCCTCGATACTCGGCCTCTGCTGAAGATAGTGCTATGGCAGCCTGATTTTTTCTTGACCAGAAAATGGGGCCACCACCAAACATGAATACATATCTAGAAGTGGACTTCCAATCAATAGAATCACCGGCCCAATTGGAATCTGTGTATCCAACCAGCTCTAGCTCGGAGTCTGTAGCATAGTGAATGCCATAGGTCCTGGTTCCCTAAATATACTGGAGGATCCTCTTGGCTACCTTCCAATGAATATCATGAGGGTTCTGCATGTATCTTGATACAGCATTCATGGCATAACAAATATCAGGTTGAGAATGTGTCAAGTACAACAAGCTACCAATCAGCTGTCAATAGATAGTGCAGTCCATGGGAGGTGTGCTTTTTCCTTCTTCAAGGCCGATCCCTGAAAGGAAAGGGAATGGTGCAGGCATACATTCAGCCATGTTAAACTTGAATAACAGGTATGAAATGTATTTGGACTGAGTGACCATAATCCCATCAGAATTTTTCTCAATTTCGAGCCACAAAAATTGTTTTAGAAGCCCCAAATCACTCATTTCAAAGGCATTGTGGAGAGCAGTTTTGATGGCTGAAATGGAGGCAACTGTGCTACTTGTGATCAGTAAGTCATCAAAATATAAAAAAATTATAATTATATTACCATCATACTGCTGTAAATACACATTTGGATCTGATCTACACCTCTAAAAGTTTTGCGAGAGAAGGAAGACATCCATCTTGGAATACCATTCTCTTGGGGCCTGTTTTAACCCGTATAGTGACTTCTTTAGCTTGCAAACCAAAGATGGATCAGTGGTGTAGCCCTCAGGTTGCTTCATGTATATCTCCTCATGAATATCTCCATGTAGAAAGGATGACTTAACATCCATGTGATGCACTTCCCAGTGCTTGGATGTTGAAATTGCCAAAACAAGGCAGATGGAGTCCATTTTTGCAACCGGTGCAAAGGTCTCATGGTAGTCCACTCCTTGGACCTGAGAGAAACCTTTTTCCACCAGACTTGCATTATATTTTCAGGTGCTTCCATCAGCAGCAACCTTGTTCCGAAACACCCACTTTCATTGAACCAATTTCCTTCCCGGAGGAAGAGAAACTAACTCCTAAGTAGTGTTTTTCTGAAGAGAATTCATCTCTTCATCCATGGAAAATTTCCATCTCGGATCCTTCCGAGCATGGTATTAGGATTTTGGATATGAACTAATCATCAAATATCAAGTTTTGGACAGAAAATTATCAGAACAAGAGAGCGCAATACCTACTCTTTGGAAATCAGACCGGGTTCTCCTTGGATCATCCGGATTTCCAATGTTGTCTCCTGCGGAGGAGAGTGTCTGTCGGGCCCATGTAGGAAGATCATTTTGCACTTCAGGTTCTGATTCAACATATGATGATTGCTGCACACTGATATCAGAAATTGGAGGATCCAAATCAGGGTCATCACCCCCAATTTCATCATCCAAATATTCAGTAGAATAGGAAGGAAATTCAACAGTTTTCTCCTTTACTAGTTCCACCTCCTGAAGAGGCTCATCGAACTTGACACTTGTCTCGATGATGATCTATTTGGTATTGATATCCAGTAGCTTTAAACCTTTAGATTCATTAGGATACCCAATAAATAGACATTCTATGCTTTGCGGTTGCAAAGCCCTTCTTTTATCAAGCGGAATCCGGGCCCATGTAGTGGACCCAAACACCCGTAGGTTCGACACATTCAGCTTGTGTCCGAAGTATGCTTTGAAAGGGGTCTTCCCTTTCACGGATGAGTGCGGAACCATATTCTGAATGTATGCTGCATCATGCATGGCCTCATCCCACAAATTTGCTGCAATCTTCTTGGATTCCAACATACAGATGGTCATCTCCTTGAGAGACCGATTCTTCCTTTCCGCTACTTCGTTCTGGAGGGGAGTGTAGGGGATTGAATGTTGGACCTAAATACCAATTTGGGATCTTATGTGCAGCAAATAATTACTGACATACTACCCTCCATTATCATATCTCAAGATCTTTATCTTAAGGCCAGAGTCATTTTCGATCAAGTCCTTCAATTCAGAAAATATTTCACATACTTCAGACTTCTTTTTGAGAAAGAAGACCCATGTGTACCTTGAATCAATAAAAGTAAGAAGATAGCTTGATCCATTCATGGCTATTATAGGAATCAAATTGCTGATATCAGAATGTATCACCCCCAATATGGATGTAGCTCGGTTTGCCTTCCCCCGATCGAACTTGTGCTCAGGGTGTTTTCCAATCACACAGCCCTTGCAAATTCCTGTGGTTGCCTTGATGACCGGGAGGCCTTCAACCATGGAGTGTTTCTGTAATTGCTGCAAATATTTGAAATTAAGATGGCCAAACCTCTCATGCCACAGCCTACTAACCTCATTTCCATGAGTTAGCAGAGCGGTGGGATTTGCATCCACAACAAAGTGAGAGAACTCATAGGCTTTTGCATGATGGTTTGCAGGGCCTTTAGCAATGAGTTTCCCATATGCAATTTCTATTATCTCAACATCATTTGAGCTGAAATAAACTCTCTTAGGAACTCCTGTATATGTCATCTGATAGACAGTAAGGATATTTTATGCCAGAGAAGGTACATACAAAACATTTGAAAAAAATCCATTTTCAAGATCAACAGTACCTTGTCCCTCTGAAATGACGGTGGAGTCATCTCCCATGTGGATGGGGATGGATTTGCCAGTCTCCAAGGATGAAAATGAGTCTTTTTTAGCCATCATGTGGTTCAAAGCTCTAGAATCAATCAATAGTGCTTTGGACTTCGAAGTGCTTGCCATGAGGGCATGACCTTTTTCATGATGTGGTTCCTGATCTTGTTGATCTCTCCTCCAAAAGCTTTCCGGAAGATTGATGTGATTTATCTCAAGGAGAGAGGTAGCTTCATCAAGCTTCTTCTTCATGCAGGCATGTTTAGGGTGAAATCCCTTCCCGCAATAAGAACACTTAACTTTTTCCTTGCGATGGTGCCCTGTTCCTTTGTTCTTCCTTGAGCCGGAAGACTCATCATGCTGCTAGTTTTCAACTTTAGGCTTAGGAGCATCAAATTTAGTTTTTGGATTTTTCTCCTGCTTTCCTTTACCCTTCAGATCTTTGGGCCTCGAGACATGTAGGTATTGATCACAGGAGGATATAATGATCCCCATCTGGACAAGCTTGTCATGTTCACATGTTAGGGACTCAATGAAGGCATTGAGTGTAGGCATCTTCCATCCAGGGGTTGTGAGCTTCCCCGCATGGAATGTAGAAAAAAAAACTCGAATAATCACCTCGAGTTTGGAGAGTATGGTGAGGATGAGCTGATCATCCTCCTTCTCCACTTTGCATTGCTTTAAGAGTAAAACAGTATGCTTGAACTTTGTAAAAAAGTCATTCAGACTCTCGAAATTGGAGGGATGGAGAGGCATTAATTCATTTTTGAGCTCGTAAAATATCAAGTCATCATGATTTCCATATAGAGTTTCCAACTTGTCCCATATTTATTTTGGAGTCTTCAATCCCGCAAGATGGAAAAGAAGATCTAGGGAAATAGAGAGGCACAAGAAACCGAAGGCTTCATCCTTCTTGTTCAAGAATCTTGATTTTTCTATGGCAGAACCAGGCTCATCTTCAGAGTCCATGGTGACTCTAAAAAGTCCTCTAGAGCACAATTGAATCTCCATATCACCTTTCCATGAGTGGAAATTGTATGGAGTCAAGAGATCTACTGAGGAGGCCATCTAGATCTGCTGGAGCGAATGCTTCACTTGTAGAAACCTGAAAATCAAAATAGAAAGGGCAATGTAAGGTCGGACAGCCTGCACATTTTAGGCTTTCATCACACCTAGCATAGTTAATCAAGCAAGCTTGATCAACAAGTTCTTTACTTGGGGTATTAAGTGGTAAGCCTTGGCTTCTAGTACAGTGCTGGATTTTTGAGCTATTGCTCAAATTTCATGTAGAAATATGTCAAAAAGCATCAATCTCATCAAAGATTAATCAACAAATAACTCATGAAATGGTGTAATCGGTCTACCAGAATAGTAGCTGCTCTGTATTCACATAAAGAATGAATGATTACAATTACAATGTCATGCTATAGGCATGAATGAATGAGCAATTTGAATCCTCAAGGAGGTCATTCGAATTGAATGAGTGAGTCTAGCTTAATTGACTGTAAGCCATAGTCCACACTCAGTTAACCACTGATCAAAATCCTAATTGACTCAACTGAACCCTAACTGAAGCTGGAGTACAATAAATGACCGAGTCTCAACTGAAAGAGATCAGACACATGTCATAGAAATCCAACCATCAAGTGCTAGCGCTTCAATGACTCCAATGAACCCCGATGAGGTTAGTTGAAGTTGAACTGAACATTAGAAGTTGGTGGAGGTGCCCTTGTTGACTCCAATTCATTAATTAATAATTAAATAATCAATTAAATGAAAGGAGGTGCCTTCACTAACCTATTTAACTGATTGTAACCACCAGTTAGCAATTAGGGGCATTAATATCACTCAGATCACCCCCGGAGTGCTCCAGTTATCCTCCTCGAATGTAGGAGAAGGCTAAGTTAGCCTCCTTGACTAAAGGTAGGCGTGGGTGTGACTGGATGATGACATTTAATGCTCCAATGATGTCATTTAATGTCAATAATACTTAGGATAGTCGTTTAACTAGGCCAATTTGACCAAAAAAGAGTGTGTATGGTGGTAAATGTCTCCAACACCTTTTATGGGATATTGGTAGTCATCCCCAAAATTCACCTTATGGGGTGAATTATGTTTGGATAGTTTCTCAAAGGATTCCTTGAAAACTGTCATGTGCTTGGAAGCACCACTGTTAATAAGCCAATCTTTGCTTCCATGAGTGACAGTGCCCATGAGAGTAGAGATCAAAACATATTCATCTTCACTTGAAGAGTCTTCACTTTCTTGTTTTACTCTCTTCCTGGGAGGATCATCATCCTCGATAATGTGAGCATGATGTCTTCTTTTGGAGTTATTCTTCTTCTTGGATCCATTCTTATTCTTGGGATAGTTTTTAGCAAAGTGTCCTATTTCATCGCATGTATAACATCTAAGTCTGGATGGATCCCTTCTCATAAAGTTATTTTTCTGATGAGAATGCTTACCTTGGTGATGATGATTTTCCCTTCTTCCTTTCTTGGAGCGTACTGTGAGAGCTTGATCTTCACTTCCCACCTTTTCTTCTCGAGCAGCTATCCGAGCTTCTTCTTAGAGAATTCTTCCCACAGTCTACTGAACTTGACCAACTTCTTTCTAGCACAGATTCCTTGGATGAAAGAATCCCATGACCTAGGGAGGCCATTCAATGTTGTCATCACAATTTCTGCATTCTCCACTTCTTCATCTATAGCTTCTAGTTGTTCTTTGATCTGGGAGTCTTTTGTGAAGTATGACTAGATGGTATCCTCATTCTAGATCTTGACATTCTTCAACTGGTTCCTTAGAGTAATCTTCCAATTGATGTTCTTCCTTTCAAACAATTTGGTTAGGGCATCAAACATGGCTTTAGGTGTCTTGAGGGAGGACACCCGTGGAATGAGGTGATCCTTGATAGAATCAACAATGATACTCTTTGCCATAACCAACTTCTTCTTATGTAATTCCTTGGCCTCATCTCCATTTGGAACTGGAACCTCCTCCTGGATATAGGAGTCCAACTCATTTTCTTCCAGGACCCGGGAGATCCTATACTTCCAGGCTCGGACGTTATCAGCTCCCTCAAGGTTTTCATCAAGCTTGGTATGATGAGACATCTTAACTGAGAACCTCAAATGAAAATACAAAAGATTTAGATCTTACTAGGTCAAGATGTCGGATCTGGATTTGAAGCTGAAATCCTGCAGTACTGGTTCAGGAGCAGATTAGGGTTTTTCTTTTCCAGAGTTCTGTCCAACCAAATGATTTGAATTTGATTCCTAACTTCGATTTTGGGGAGAAAATCAATCCAGGCCTAGGATCACTGAAAAATTCCACTTTTGTGAAAAGCCCTAATTTTTGGCAGTAGTGTCGGGTCCAAAACTGAAAGACCTCAGAGTTGGATTCTGCTTCGACAGAAATATGCGCCCTAGGGAGGAGAGTTATTCCACCTTAATTTTGCTGAAAATCTATGGAGAGAGATCCACAAAATAGGAAGCCCTAGTTCCCGCAGCTGCATAGTGTCTTCTTCTTAGGTTAGCTCTAATACCATGTTAGATTTTAAACATTAAGCTAGCATATCATTAGGATCTTTAACTGAGAGAACAACAAGCACAACAATCAAACACAAGAGACAATGAACACAATGTTTTTCCTCGAGGAAACCATAAATGGAGAAAACCTCACAACTTCCTCAGATATAGAATCAACACCAAAGTGAAACCCAAAAATAGTAAGACAATCTCCCGACAGCAGTAAGCTCTTTCCTCTTGCCCCAGTGTCTTTCTCTTCCTCAGCTATGCGCTACAACTGAGTGTGTATGAGATGTGTGATAAATAGAGAGGTCACCTCTCTATTTATACTAATTCCTGACATGACTAAAACCCTACTAGGGCCGACCTCACTAGGAGAGTCTAATAACCCTAGTGCTTTGGAACTGCGGGGAATTTAACCCTTAGACAATAGGAGGGTTACCCACAATGTCTTGACATGACTTGTTTACATTATAGATCATCCCAATAGGAACATAGGGTCATGACATGACACAAGAACATCTCAGAATGAACATTGGGTTACAATATATAAGAAATACAAGTGAATACATTCCGAAGTTACAATTACATCAACACCTTCTTCATCTACTCTATGGATTCCCGGGACTCCAGTCTTTACTGACCCTCATGGGGTTGGTCCTTCCCACCCAGTAAGAATGAATTCTTTATAAATCACAGGATTTAACCCAAACTTTACCTTGGGAAGGTCGAGTATTGATACAAAGTCCATTCCCTTTAGTACAATTCCTTTTACATTCAGGATTCCAAATATCTCCACTAGTATTCCATCATCCATCCAAGTTCCCAGTGAAGACCCTAGTGTTGGAACAGGGGGCACGCCATTCCCATACATTGCACATAAATTTAGAGGTGGTAAAATTCCTTCTTCTACTCTGTTTGTTGGGGGTGGCCACCCCCTTTGTCTGGTCTTCACACTAGTGTTCATCCCGTTAGGGGTGGTGGTGGATATGTGAACATTGGGCCTACGACTTACATCCTTTATTTCATCCCATCGTCCATTGCACCTATTCCATCGAATGCATTTCTCATGACACATCCTCCCCATATTCAAAGTGTTCCCTTAGGAAGGTATGATTCCTTTGGTTACATTGTTACCCTTTCATTTGGTGTCCTTGTGTCTGGAAGTTACGTGTCTCCCCAGGTGTTAGTGGGTCATCTAGTACACTAGATTAATAATTGTGGTTATATGGTTTCCCCTTCTCAAGGAATGCCCCACATCCAAATTCTCGTGCATCCTTACATGGGTCATATGGGAGGTGGTTACTATCCAACTGTTCAAGGTCATGGCCTTTACTAGAACCAGTTGTATCAGAACCAATATTTCCAGGGAGCATGGAAACAAATGACGAAACCTAGGTTCCCATTTTTAGCTACATTGAAATTTCCTGACCTATACAAAGCCATGAATGGCCCAGTGTGTCATGATCCAATGTGGTCCCCTTTTCCCACCAATCTTCCTTGGATGTTTCGAAGTTTGAAGTTAAGAATAGAAAGGATCCTAGTGATCATTTTACTACTTTTCATCTGTGATACTCTTCTAATTTGTTGAATCATGATTCAATTCAATAATGATTGTTTCAATGCACCCTCACAACTTCAACTGTGAAATGGTATATAGAGTTTCCTAGGGGCACATACCAGATAACACATGCAAAGTCTTAGAGTTCCATATTTCTTATTCACAAATAACATGAGAGCTCCCCAAGGTGAAACACTGGGTCTTATGTAACCTTTCTTTAGTAGCTCCTATAACTTCATTTGTAATTCCTTAAATCTAGAGTACTCATTCTATAAGGTGATTTAGATGAAGGTACGGTTACTGGCACCGCGTCAATAGAAAAATTAATGTCCCTCTTAGGAGGTATTCCTGATGGTTCTTGAAATATATCTGCAAAATTTTATAGTATTGGATAATCCTACAACTCTGGCTCTTTTCCTTATTTTGATTCTTCCAAATGAATTGCATATAAATGACATCCCTTTCTAATACATTTCTTCAATTGTAGAGCTGTGGTATGCCTCAGAGATATGGGTCTAGGTATACCTTTTATTGTCACTCAGTTGCCTTCTTCATCCAAACAAGTATAAGTTTTATTATGACAATCCATAACTGCATGGTGTGCATTTAACCAATCCATGCCGATCAATACATCATATGATTCCAAGGGTACGATGTTTAAGTCTACAAAGGTTTTCATTCCATTCATTTCTAAAGGACACACTTTTACAAATTCAGTGATTTTCCTCTTGGCTCTTGTAGCTAACTGTACTAGAATTGTTGTTTCAAGTTTACTTTTCTTCAAATGACATTTCTCCACTAGATTAGGTGCAATGTAACTATTTCTATCTCCTGAATCAATCAAAATAATTATTGTTTTATTAGCAATCTTACTTGGTATCTCAATCATTCAGGATTTTTGGTCAACTTTCCTCCAATCCAGGGTTGCATAGATCCTTTGAGAACTTCCACCTACATCTACAACATCTAAAACCTCTTGAATGTTGTGAAGGTTAGTTTTCTTACGTGGGCACTCATGAAAAAGTGATTTTCCTTGCATATCCAACATTCCACAGATGGTATTTTCCCTGAAGGCTCTTCCCTTGACTGTCCTTGTTGATAATAATTACTGTTTTTGAATTTCGAAGGCTAGAAACCTTTCTTTCTCTACTCCTACTTGTTCTTCTTCATATCCTTCCATTTTTTCTGATATGGGGCCTTGCTCTTATTTTGTTCATATAAGTGTTTTTCCTTCTAGATCACATCTTTAAGGTTCTTTGGTCTATCATACTAGAATTTATCTCTAAAAGATTTAGGAAGACCACTTAGGAATGCTTGAATCTTTAACTTCTCATCTTTGATGAAGTCTGCATACTTTAAAAGTTCCAAAAACTTATTCTCATAGGAATCCATAGTCATGCTTCCCTACTTAAGCTCGAAGAAATCTTCCATATTTTTGTCATAGTAATGCTCAAAGAGGTATTCTTTCTAGAAATACTTCTTAAATTTTTTCCAAGAGATTCTGTCTTCGTTGGTATTTTAGCTTAACTAGCTGATCCCACCTAATACGTCTTTCCTTGCAAATGGTATATGGATACCCATGCTTCCATATTAGGTGTGTATTGGTGCAACTAGAAGAACTTCCTGAGTCCCAACATCCATGCTTCAACATATATTATCCTTGTTTTACTTCTCCATCAAAAGTTGGGGGCTTGATTCTTCTAATCTCTCCTACTATTTCATCTTGAACAAACCTCCTCTTCTTGTATATCACTAGATATATTTAAAGACTACTCTCTATACTACTTGATGCATACCCCTTCTTTATCTCTGAGTGATAAGGTATCCTTGAAGATGATCTAGACCTCACATAACCTCTTTTATGACTCTTTTTAGCAAATCTTTGGATGGTTTTCAATGAAAGTTAGATCATTCATAATATAATCTTGGATATGAATTATCCTTTCATTATCCTCTCTACACTTCCTCACTGAATCCTCCAAGATTAATGGTTCACTGGTCCTCTTAAAAGTAATTGACCTTATTCCCTCAACAAACTCCTCTTTAGGACTATATGGTCTTCGTCCTTCCTCAAAATCCATCTCCAATCTCTGACCTCGTACTGCTGAACTTGTACTTGTTGAATCTTTAGTCTTCATAGGTTTGATTAAAATATTAGTTTAGTGGAAACACCGCTTTCTCAATCAATCACTGGGAGATGCAATGTGTTAATTATCAACATTCTATTATTAAACTACACATTGGTATAAGTTCATTATAATTAAAACTGCTTTTCTTCTGGTTTATAATGTAACTATCCAAATTTTCTAAGTTACAATCTACCTAATTGGACAAGGGGGATATAAATCCTTCCAATATTTCTCCTTACTAGCTGAACATCAAGTCCATAGCCATACCAAGCTGAAAATTTAATTAACTAACTCACATGTGAAACTATACTAAGGTGCATGAATCCAAGTTATCTAATGCAAATGCATGTTTACAAAGTGACTTGAAACTTCATAAAAGGTCCAATAGTTGTAGTGTTGAAACCTTCAACTTTGATACCACTTGTAATGTCTCGTACCCTTGAGATAAGGTCAAAGGTGCTAAAATTAAGAATAACTTAAGGTTAAGCACAACATATATAGATAAATTACTATTAAGCTGACTAACCATTCAGCCAAATAATTAAAACTTTTAACTCAGGAGATTGAATTATAACTAAAGTTGCGACACTTAATTATTTAATTACGACACTTTATTAAATAATTAATTGCGACTCAATTAATAACATGAATAATACATGATAACAACATATTCGATGTGAATAACTAATATATGTACTTTTGGTTTGTTTGATAGCATTGTTTAGAAATAATCAAGTATTGATGTCATTGATTATTTGCAAATTAATCTATTTTTTCGGTGTTGTTATGTGTGTGTTGTTAGTGAGGATTAAAAGTAAGGAAAACCACATATCATGGAACACCATAGGCTGCAATATAAATCCACAATGAAACCATAGAAAACAAAGAATATCGGTTGCAATTGCAACCCTCAAAATCAACTCGAAATGATTGTCCCCTGCAATCATCTCTCACTAATAAAAATCAGATTGTATGGCTACCACCCTCCAACCATCGATTAATTTCACATCTAGGATACATCACTCATCATCATATCTGCAACTAAGAACAAATATGTAAACAAAACATTTACAATCAAATGACATGTGTGCTAATCTTGGGACCGGAAAACTGTTGGACCAAAACAAACATATCTTGGTCATATGGAAAGCCTTTTCAATGAAACGAAAGGCGTTTCTCACTAGAAACACTGCTTTGGATGTAATGGAGTAGGTATCACAACACAAAAATGAGTAGATATGGGTGAACCAGATCATATGGTTGTTCCCCTCTCAATACAATAGAGCCAAAATTTCAATTTCTGAATAAGAAGAAGAGGAATATAAAGAAGGTAATGAGCATAGAAACTCAATTCTAGATTATATGAAATTCATCCTTCCTGCATGCAGATCCTGACACTCAATACATGAAAACTCAAACAACCAACCAGGCACCATTGCACATATACCAAATAAAATAATGTAATGAAAAAATAACATAAGAGAAATACTTATCCCAAAATATGGGCAACTGGCTACATCATAACAAATTTAATCCCAACAATAGACATTGTTAATCCTTCCTTGTTTGAACAAGTCACCCCCGAGCTGAGACTATGGATCCATAGGTATAGGATCACTTAGTCTCACTACTCTGAAAACTACCTGTTCTGAGAGCCACAATGCTTCTCACTACTACTTTCTTGTCCGTCTCCATTGCCTATGGGACGTGATCTAGCTTGCCATTCCCATTTCTTGGCTTCCAGTGTGAGAACCTAGACTAGTAGAGGGATATAACAGAGGCATAATGAAACAAATAGAGTCACTCTAAGTCTCAACACACTCTCAATAATATCAACATTCCCAACACAGTTAGATAACATAAGTCACATGGTCCAAAGCTCAAGATTAACTTCAACAAGGAGAGGGAATATGAATTTATAGAACACAGAGGCTAGCGCTAACCGAAAGGGATAAAATCAAACTAGAGAGAGGTAAGTTTTAAGATTCATCATGGATACTTAGCTTGAATTAGTGGAGTGGTGGCTTAGTGAAAATATTCCATTTCATGAATTAGCACCATGAGGAGGAGTTACCAAAAACAAAGGAGTGGAGCCTTGAAGAGAACATGGAGGCACACTAATGCATAAAGGGGGTGAAAAAACATCAAGGAGGAAAAAATAGGTGAGAGAGGGCATCCAATAGGGTCATAAATATCATGGAAGCAAAAAAAGGGTGTTGAATTATTGTGCCATTGATCTTCAATCAATGAGTGCAATTGAATTGTTGTATTATTATGCAGTGTAATGGAATGAAAAATACACACTGAACGCGACAAATTTCATAGGAAATAGATAAGTATTGCGTAGTATAATTACAGTATAAAATTCATTAATCCCAATAGAATACAACAGTGTTACATAAAGGAGAATTTGAATCATGTGGATATGATTCAAATCTACCAACTCAATCTGACTCCATGGCTAACTAGAAGTTTCTAAATCACTATCGAAGTTCACTAGTCTAACTCCAGATGTCTAATTTAGTCTCTCAATCAGTTATAATTAGTTAAACTAGTTAAACTGATGTGGTAGATGAGAAGTAGGTGAGGATAGGTTCCTTCCCACATGAAACCATGCAATACTAGTGCTAACTAAATTGAAGGACATCTAACTGAATGTAACTGGAGCATAACTTAGCTTAACTAGTTACCAACTACCAACAACTGAAGGAGGTTGGTGGTGGCACTCCTAGTGGATCCTAAATTGTAGGGATTGGTATTAGATGCACATAAACTGATGCATGAAGGTGTAGTCAGTTGCAGTTAACCTCTATATGTGTTCCCCACACTCTAATGACTGGTACTAGTGGCACCAATATCCCAAGTGGACCCAATGGTGCTAGTGTACCCAATATTAATTAATGACTCCTAAGTTAGGAAAATATAATCTAATAGATAAGTATGGACAAGGGAGGATTATAAATCCTAACACCCCCTTAATCATAACTTGGAAAACTGTGGGCCATGGAAACAAGGCCAACAGTCACCCAATTACAATCTAAAAGAATTAAAAAATGTTTCTTAATAAACTGAGGAAATAGGGGAAAACCTCATGGGAAACCCCCCCCTCAAAATAAGCAGGAATAGGAATTACAAGCTATTCGTAGGAGAAAAAAACTTCCTCTTTGGGAAATAACTTGCAAAAAAATATGATGTAATTTGCAGCACTATGCAACAGCATGGTTCTTCTGTGCATCAACATCCTGAAGATATGCATGTGAACCTCTCAATTTCCTTCTGAACTGATGGATGTAGTATGTGTTTCTTCTTGCTAGAAGAGGAAATGAATGATCAAATTTCTTCTTCTTTGAGCCAAGTGAGTGATCATTTGTTATCATCAAGTAGCACTTTCCTGGAACCTTGTTGCATCACTATGTAGGGAGAAAATCTATGAGAGAGAGAGCAACATGCTTATTCTGATACTGGGACCTTATTCTCCTTATGTCTTATGTATTCTTGACACCATCCCTAGCTACCTCAATGAGATTTTGGGCCCATTTAGGCTTAGGCCTTTGGTTTGGAATGGATGCTGGATAGGGATCTAGAATCTCATGAGGTTTAGCCTCAATACCAAGATCATGCTGATCTCATTCCTACTCATATGAATCTAAAACATGTGACAAATCATCATCATCAAAAGGTAGTGGAAGAGAGGTTATACCTTCTTGTGCTTCAGATGGTGGTGAATCAAACAACTGATCTTCTTCAAACTGAACAATGCACTCAATGAAGCATTTCCTATTTGAAACCTCCATCACCTTGTATGCTTTTTCATCCTCTGCATATCCCAGCAGTATGCATTCGCTACTCTGGGCTTGGAAGGTATTTCTCTTATCAATGGGTATTCTGGCCCAAACTTTGGAACCAAAAAATCTCAAGTGAGAGACATTGGGCTTATTCCCATGCATTGATTCGAATGGAGTGTCCCCAACCACTGATTTATGAGGCACACTATTCTATATGTATGAAGCACATTTTATAGCTTTTGCCCAAAGAGAAGGAAAAATATCTTTGGCTTGGAGAAGACAGGTTGCCATCTCCTTCAATGATCTATTTTTCCTCTCAGCCACACCATTGTGTTGTGGTGTGTATGGAACTGGGTGTTCCATTCGATTCCCCTCTGATTCACAATAATGTTGGAAGTCTCTTTTAATGTATTCACCTCCATTATATGATCTTATGGACTTGATTTTTTCTTGAAACCATCTAAACCATATCTTTAAAAAAAAATAAAAATTCCAAATACTTCTGATTTTTTTTCATGAAATATATCCAGCAGAACCTAGAAAAATCATTAATAAAAGTAAGGAAATACTTGGAACCATTAATTGATGTTGTGGGAATTGGTCCTAACATATCACTATGTATCAAATCAAGTAAAGAGGCAACCCTATGTGCCTTCCCAACTTCATATGTCTTCTCTGGATGCTTACCTACCAAGCAACCAGGACATACTCCATCGGAAGTTTGGATGAGAGGAAAGCCTTCAACCATTTTATCATTGTGGAGATGCTGGAGATATTTGAAATTGAGATGCCCAAATATCTCATGCCATATCTTTCTAGTGTTTTTAGCATGAGTCAATAGAGCTATAGGAGGTGAAATGGGAAAAAATGTGAGAACTCATAAGACTTAGTGGTATGATTGGCTTATACATTTTGCTATGATCTTTCCAGTAGATTTTTCTATGATTTCAATTGAGTCAGAGAGGAATGTAACTCACTTGGGAGATCCTGTATGGGTCATCTGATAAACATACACCAAATTTGTTGCAAGAGAGGGCACATAGAAAACATTATTGAAATCACCATGCTGGATTTTAACTGAACCTCTCTCGATAACTAGGATTTTGGAGTCATCTAACATGTGAATTCTAGGTCCTCCTGATAGAGTGAGAGTGGAGAAGGATTCCTTGGAGGAAACCATGTGGTTGGATGCTCCTGAATCGGTCAAGTAAGATTTCGACTGAGTAGGGCCTGCCTTCAAGGCATGGCATCTCTCATGATCTTCTGTTCGTGTTCTAGGATCAGAATTCTTTGCTCCTTGTGGAAGGGCAATGTTGCTCTGTTCAAGGAGGGTAGACAACTGGTTGATTTGCTTCTTCATGCACTGGATTTCATGATGAAATCCCCTCATACAATAAGGACACTTAGTATTTTCAAACTTTTTCTTCTTCTTGGAGCTTGAAGCTCCTTCAGAAGACTTCTAAATCTCTTTTGGCTTCAAATAAGATGCTTTAGGCTCCTTCCCCTTATGATTCCCTTTAGCTTTCACATTGGTTGAGTCCAAAATCATAAGATCTTGGTTGTTGGAATTTTGTAGGACTCCCATTTGGACCAACTTATCCTGCTCCTGTATTAAAGACTTGACAAAGCTATCAAGTGAAGGCATCTTCTAATTGGGGATAGAATCTCTTCCAGAATGGAAGGTAGAGATGAAGAAAGAATACTCAAAACCATTTTTTCCAAGCATAGAGAGCACGTGCTGCTCATCCTTCCTCTCTATTCCATATTGCTTACATTGTAGTGCTAGAGACTTGAATTTTGTGAAAAACTGTTGGGTTGCAATCATATATTAGCTCATTCTCCAAGATGTGTCCCCGAAGCTCATCTTGTTTTCCAAACAATAATTCGAGCTTCTCCTAATATTCTTTGGGAGTCTTTAATCCCTCAAGATGAAAGAGGAGATCCATGGAGATCTGAGCACAAAGGAAGCCAAAAGCTTCATCCAATCAGTTCAAGAACTTGTTTTTCTCAATAGGATGATGATGTTTTGTCTCTCTGTCCATAGTAATCATGTATAGGCCAAGATTGTGCAAGGATACCTGCATATATTCCCTCCAATTAACATAGTTGAAGGGTGTTAGGATCTGGGGTAAGAAAGAAGGAGAATCTGTCAATTCTTCCTTTTGATCAGTCAATTCTTCAATTGAGCTATGTAGCACATGTAAGAAATCACTGCAAAATAAAAAAAAAAATTCACACTATGTTAGACTCAATCCTTCCATCTCTACTTATACACTTTCTCAGGGTCCGTCACACCCGTAGAGACTTCTCTGAATGAATCCAGAGTTAGCAATGCACACTTTACAAGACTTATGTGGAATCCCAGCTGCTTCTGGTGTACAATGGAGATTGGACAGACTTGATGCTTTCCTGATTAGGCTTTGATACCATGTTAAATTATTGTGCCATTGATATTCAGGCAATGAGTGTAATTGAATTGGTGTATTATTATGCAGTGTAATGGAATGAAAAATACACATTGAACAAGACAAAATTCACAAGAAACATATAAGTATTTCATTATAATTACAGTATAAAAGTCATTAATCCCAGCAGTATACACCATTATTACATAAAGGAGAATTTGAATCATGTGAATATGATTCGAATCTACCAACTCAATCTAACTGCATGGATAACTAGAAGTGTCTAAATCACTATTGGAGTTCACTAGTCTAACTTGAGATTTCTAATTTAGTCTCCCAATCAGTTATAATCAGTTAAACAGGTTAAACTAATGTGGTAGGTGAGAATAGTTTCCTTCCCACATGCAACCATGCAAGACTGGTGCTAACTGAACTGGAGGACATCTACTTGAATGTAACTAGAGCATAACTTAGCTTAACTAGTTACCAACTACCAACAACTGAAGGAGGTTGGTGGTGGCACTACCAGTGGCTCCTAAATTGTAGGGATTGGTCTCAGAGGCACATAAACTGATGCATGAAGGTGCAGTCAGTTGCAGTTAACCTCTATATGTGTTCCCCACAATCTAGTGAATGGTATTAGTGGCACTAATAGCCTAGGTAGACCCAATGGTGCTAGTGGACCCAATATTAATTAATGACTCCTAAGGTAAGAAAATATAATCTAATAGACAAGTATGGACAAGGGAGGATTATAAATCCTAACAATAGGATCATCAATGCATAGTGTCAGAGTGGAAGCTAGAAAATAGCTTACAGCCCCTAAAAACTATGAAAGGGCTCATAAATGACCACAACACATAAATGTGAGGGAATATCTTGTCAAGGAGTGTGCCCTAGGAAAGGGGGTCCCACTAAGGTGTGAAAAGGATACAATATTAACTCCATAGTCCATAAATATTGAGAATAGGTTCTGTTGTACATGGTTTGGGTGACCACCATTATTAATCTCACCTTTGTACAAATATGAATTTGGATGGACAAAATTAAGCCAAAAACAAGTTATAAGGTACTATGGATGTCCCTATTATCCCTAAGTTTGTGGAATCCATGGTCCCCCATACTCTTTTAGTTGCCTTTGCTGAGCCATTTGTGTATTAATGAATAGTAACACCATTCAAAGATAACAACGATGCTAGTAATAACATTAACATTAATAATAGTGCCAAAGTCCAAAGTCGCATTATCATATAAAATATCATAAGTCCGTAATGCAAAACAACACAAGTCACATGAAGGATCATAAGCCTAAGGCTTAACAACTAGAGTATTACATTGTCGCTTTAGATCAATCTAGAAGCAATATCAAGGGGGAGACCCTAATTATCCAGTGAAGGCTAATGACCCAAACAAGACATACAAACCAAATAGTACAAGATAAAATAACAATGCCTTGAAGGGTGGAAACCCTATATCTATGGAAATACTAAGGGATCAAGGAATTGGGGTTTGGATGAGGAGGATTTAGAAAAATACTCAACCAAGATATGCAATCCCAATAGTGAAGTTAATATGTTAGATTTAGGAGATCAAGTGCCTTAGAAAAATACCCAAATCATGCCACTTAGGGTTTAGCCAATAAAATGTAAAATGGACACACACTACGGATAGGTTAATGGGAGACACTTTAGATTGATTGCTTGACACTATATTTGACAATTTGAAAGGGTTTAAGTGATGGCCAAGTGACATATATCGAAAATGACAAAAAACCCAAGGAGGGCGATTTTCCTAAAGGAGTCCAGTGCTATATCGGAGGGTAAATGGAGTCAATTTTTTCTCAAACTTTGTTCCTAGAGGTTTCTAATTATTTTAGACTTGGGTTTTAAGTATGAAACTAAAATAATTGTTTTATCTATTAGATCTATAAAATGAGGGTTTTAACTGTAAAATGGATAAAAAAATGGAGATCAATACTTACCTTGTAGATCGTATCGGAAAATACTTGTGGACGCCTTCTACATCAATGATCCTTCCACTTAGTTACAATTTAAAACGGGATATAGTAGATCCAAAGTGAAAACGTGTTTCCCAAAGGAGGAAGTGTGCCCTCTTCACTTGCAAAAGGAAACTACCAGAGTGATATTTATTTCACAAATGAAAGAGAAACTATGCAATTCATCTGCTAGAGAGATTCAATGCACAAATAACAGTTTATCACTCCCTGAGAGATGAAAATGATTCACTGAAGAAATGATGCAATTTGTCTCCACAATATTCCTTTAAGCAAATTGCTACCTTGCAAAGATTCAATTTGGCCTCCACAAAACAGATATTGATAGCATAAAAGATCCATTGAAATGTCTAAGGAAGAGACATAACAATAACATGAAAGAAAATTCATAAAGATTTTAAGAGATCTCCAAAATTTTTCTTTGTATTCTAATATTCTTAGATCCAAAAGTCCCATTACAAATGAGAGATCATCTCAATATATAGATCTCTCCAGTACAAAATCCCTAGCTCCAAGAGTATAGACAGCAAGGATCGAAAGATACATCAGTAAAATCAACGGCTAGATTATTTGGATAATACAATACATAGATAACTCAATATATGCGGGGCACACTCCCTCTAAGATGGCCAAGGGAGACACACCACATGAAAGATGAATAGGAATAATAAAATAGTACATGGTGGGGCTAGGAGGTGTAACATATCCTTCTCTAGCATGAACCCAAGGCACAACATCATAATATATAAAGGTATAACATAAAGTGACCAAAGTCACTAAGTCGTGGCCCCTCAATAACATAAGAAAACACCCAAAATTATGAGAGCTAGGACGTGTGGACCTCACAAAGGGTGAATATGATGTCGAAAGGTGGATAAAACATTGAAAATGTGTCTCAAACAAGTTTCATTCCATTTCCTTGCCCCAATAAACCAAATTATTTTCCTTTGTTAGCCAATTCTTGATTTTTAATGTGTTTGAATGATCCTCCTGGAAGATAAAATGCCCGTAAATCACTACTGACCACATTTGGGAAAAATATGATCACAAAAATTAATCTGGGAATATACAAATATGTTAAAAACGAGTGGTCACATCACTATGTCCTTTGATGGATCCCTATGAGAATAAAATATGTCTCAAAAAGTAATAAAATGCCATATTTATATGGCATCCAACAGTTGGAAGTTGAACTGACCAAAATATCAAGCAAATGTTCTTGAAACTAAAAACTGAGTGTACCAATGGACTCATAATGTCCAAATCAACTATATATGAGTATTATTATACCATATGTCAATCAAGAGATACATCAAAAGGTCCATCCAACCTTAGATAATAAATAAATAAGGCCTATAAATGTTGATAACCATAATAATAATGCAAGCCATCACAAGAAACCACTATATGCAACATGAATTCATCTAATGAACAATGATAGGCCATTGTTGGAGCAGGGTCCCGCAGCTACAGAAGAAGCTTCCAGTTTAGCGGACAGACAGTTTTGGCGGAGAGAAGATAAGATAGACCTACGACGCCGTAGCATGTTTCCAGCTACAGAGCAGAGCTGAAAACCATGACTTTTAAGATAGAGAAGTCAAGGAAGATGACGGTACCTGAGCGACCGAGAAGAGAGATCTCACCCACTGCATTGAAGGAAACGGTGAAGACAGGAGGGCTCAGCAACCCTCATAAAGGAAAAGGAGCAACGAGGCTGAAGCATTGAAGATGAAGGACAGAAAAGTGAAGCGGTGCACAATACCCATGATCAGCGCTGGGAAGCATGGAAGACTACAGAGAGCTGTGGTGTGACGAAAAGCAGCTACCTCAAGTACAGATATGGCCGACTGTCACTAGTTAGGGTTTTGGGTTACTGTTGGGACAGGCCCACAGTGTTGTAAGGGCAAGACCTTCGGGCTGCCTATAAAGGGATATATTTTGTATTGTAAAAGGGTTGGTTGGTTGGTCGGTTCGTTCAGTTGTTAGTTGTTTTGTAGATTATTAGACTGTTGTAAAAGAAAAGCTCTGGTTCTGTTATTAGCGGTAGCAATCTTACTGTAACCAGTAGTTGGCTTAGAGAGCATGCATGTAACGATCCGTAGGGATCGACAGAGAGGGAAGAGTATATTGTAGGAGAGCAATATAGAGAGGAAAAGAGATCTAAGAGAGAAGATCTTGAGCTGCATATGCGGTGCAGCAAAACTGTGTTTTACCTTCCCCTAAGCTATAATAAAAACACAGTTCTGTGGACGTAACTTCCATCCTGGAGGTGAACCACGTTAAAATCGAGTGTTATGTGATTGACTTA
>LPNX010975025.1:441103-482589 GCA_001517045.1 Pseudotsuga menziesii
TTGGACTAAGCCATTTCATGTACATGTGGATGCATCAGGAATCGCACTAGGGGTTGTCTTAACGCAACCAGGAGAAGGGGACATTGACCATCCTATCGCATACTCCAGTAGAAAGCTATCGACAACAGAAAAGAACTACACCACAATAGAAAGAGAAGGCCTAGCTATGGTGTACGCGCTGCAGAAGTTCAGGCACTACCTATTGGGTGCCCCGTTCAAGATGTTTACTGACCATTCCACCTTGAAGTATCTGGTCAATAAGCCAGTGTTAGGGGGGAGAATCTGCAGATGGTTACTCCTCTTTCAGGAGTATGATTTTGAAATCATGGTGAAACCAGGAAGACTGAATGCCAGACCTGATCATCTGTCACGGATAGACTCAGGAGAAGAGCCAAGTAACCTAGATGACAATCTGCCAGATGCACCGTTGTTTTCTATCCAGATCGCAGACGATTACTATGCCGATATTATTCAATTTCTCACTACAGGAGTAGCACCTGATGAGTTTACTAAGCAGCAAAAGAAGCAGTTGGTTGTTAAAGCAGCAGACTTCACCCTCATCGCAGGACACCTATACAAGTTATGTCCGGATGAAGTTTTGCGCAGATGTGTGATGCCGCATTAAAAAGACGCTATTATCAGAGAGGCACATTCAGGAACCGCAGGAGGTCATTTCGCAGGAAATCTGACTGCGCAGGAAATCCTGGAGGCTGGATTATGGTGGCCTACGTTGCATAAAGACACCAAGGACTTTTGTAGATGCTGCGATATCTACCAGAGGGTAGGAAAACCCTCGCGACGTGATGAAATGCCGCTGCGACTGCAGGTCACGCTGCGTGCATTTGAAAAATGGGCTATAGACTTTGTGGGTCCTATCAACCCACCAGGAAAGCGCATTGGTGTGAGATATATTATCACTGGAACAGAGTACCTCACCAGATGGGCAGAGGCCAAAGCAGTAAAGAATTGTGATGCTGCTACAGCCACACAGTTAATTTTTGAGCACATCATCAGTAGATTCGGATGCCCAATAATTTTGATGAGCGATCAAGGCACACATTTCTTGAACAACACTATTGAGGCCTTGACAGAAGAATTCCAGATTCAGCACCATAAGAGCACTCCCTACCACCCACAGGCTAATGGTACGATGGAGGCCTTTAATAAGATTTTAGAAAATGCTCTTACTAAGATCTGCAATAGCCAAAGGAACGATTGGGACCTCAGAGTTAACGCTGTATTATGGGCGTATAGGACCACATGCAAGAAACTTACGGGACACACACCTTTCAGCTTGGTGTATGGACAGGAGGCTGTTATGCCTATGGAGTATATTCTTCCCAGTTTAAGAATCACTCAGATTACCGGGATGACTGATACAGACACAGTGGAGGAAAGGCTAGCACAACTGCTTGCCTTAGAAGAAGACAGATTCATTGTCGGATTCCATCAGAAAGTGCAGAAGGTGTGAGAAAAATCTTGGCATGACAGACACATTAAGAGTAAGACTTTCCAGATCAGAGACCTAGTGCTCCTCTATGACAGCAAATTCATTAAGTTTCCAAGAAAGTTCAAGACGCATTGGCTGGGGCCATATCAGATACATCAAGTCACAGAGGGAGGTGTCGTTCAGCTCAGCCAGCTGAATGGGGAGCTTCTTCCCACATGGATTAATGGAAGTAGGCTTAAGATCTATAGTGATAGCCACCCCACCTCTCAGCCCTAGCTTAGCCAGTTTATGGTGGTGTAGATGTCCAGTGTACTTGAAAGAAGGCATCGCACCGGGAACTAGTCTACACCGGCAGGTATTTTCTAAGTATGAGGAATCGCATAAGGTCGGTTCATTTTGCGCAAGTCATCAGTAGAAAAAAAAAAGTATTGTTGTACGCAGGTGATGCGGAGTTGCATCGCGGCAGTGCGATGTTCCCCCGTGCCACGTACTCAATTTTGCAACCGACAGAGGGCCAGTCAAATCACCCTCTGACAGCCAGTTAATGAGGAAATGAACGGTATATCTTACCGTAGATTTGGCAGTAGTATAATCAATTTTTCCAGATTTGGAAAATCTTCGACGAGACCGGTGCCTGTACACACACGTTTCGAGGGAAATTCGATCGGATTTCCGCATTTATTAAGGATCGGATGACGGGTGTGGTCTTGTCTAGGCATTTATTACGACCGACGGGTTCAGTCTAGATGACCGTTGCATCCGAGATTATCGTATTGGGCATAAAAGTAGAAAGTATTCAATTGGGGTGGTTACGTTTGCAGAAAAACCGAGAGCTATAGAGTAAGTTGTTAAGAATTCCCTGTGAAGAGATAAGTTTGTTACAGAGTGCTGTGATTTTCAGAAGTTGCAGCCATTGCACGTTCACCGTTTTACACTGAGTGGGTTCTATTCGAGGACAAACCTATAGAAAACGTTTTGAGAAGGTTTCAACGTCACAGCCTTGCAGGTGCTATGACGACGTCATCTAAGGGTGCTCCGCCAAGTTCGTCACAGTCCAGACAGCAACCACAGACGAGGAGCCAATCTCAGGTCAATGAAGAATCCGGTTCAGAGCAGGAGGAAGAAGTTCATAGCACAACAGACTACATTATACCACGAGTTGAAGGCGCACCAGAGGTAAAAATTCCTAAGAATGCTAGATATACTATTCCCATACCACCCATTGACTCTCGAGTAAAGGAAAATGGAGATCTAGTAGGATATGCTGCTATTGTTAAATTTGTATATTATAACCTGGGAGATGGTAAGACATATCCTCACTTCAAGCCGGACCAGTATCTAAAGATTGAGAAGAACCCAAGGATAGGGAGAAATGAATGTGCTCCCCTGTCACATGTCCAGATTCTTGAGCGGTCAGGTTTGCTCAATTTGCTGAGATTACCTCATTTCGGACGGGGTGCAGAGGTTAATGCCGTGGTGCGCATCTTACTTTCTTGTGTACATGGAGGGTACCTCTGGCTAGGCAACAAGGTCGACCTGAACGTCGATTTGATACATCGCATCACCGGCTTGTCCAAGACGGGTAAACACCCCGATATACAGACAACAGGAAAAACCAAGGACTCCAAGTTACCACAAGCCCTAGTAAATAAGTATCAGCTACAGAGAGGATGACGGGCTTATGAAATTTCAAGCATAACAAATGATACACTTAGATTCACCGCCAGTCTGCTCACGGGCATACTGTTAACCAAGGTTCGACCAAAGGAAGTTACAGGATCCGTAATTCACCTTGCCATACAAGTCACAGAGGGGGAACAGTTCAATTGGTCTCTATTCTTATTAAATATGCTTCAAGCAGATTGCTTGGCAGCTCAGGATGAAGCAAACCACCCTTTCCATTTCTCGTGGTTGCTTATACTTTGTGCATTTGTCGGATGGAAGGAGCCGCCCCATACCCAGTTTCCGCAGATAGCAGGTGGTGTGCCCAGAGGCGTGCGCTATGCCAGCTTATGGGAGACCAACAACCTAGCCAAGAAAGCGGTAAATACGATGGTATTCCATGACTACTATAAGCTGTTGATGAAGGTCATTCAAGAGACACCACGGCTCAGCACGGAGACTGTGGACATATACGATAGCCGGCTTAATTTTATGGCAGACAGCCATTTAATCTGTCTGCGACCAAAAAGGACTAAGCGGGATGATTGGGCTCCTGGCTCGTTTAGGATGACAGCACAGGACGTTGAAGGAGTCACAAGAGACTTCGATGACCAATGGAAGCAGGAATATGAAGATACTGCACCGCTACCATCAGACACTGCATAGACAGACCCCCAAGACAAGGGCAAAGACAAAACAGAGACCCAGACGCAAGCAACAACAGAAGCACCACTACCAGGGGAAAAGAGGAAAACCTCACAGCAAGTGCCATTAGAGGCACAGATGACAAAGGATGGAGAAGAAGGGCCACCAGAGACACAAAAGAATAAAAAACACAAAACTTCAAAACCACCTCTAAAGACCGCATTGACAGATGATGATTATGAACTCATTGTGACAAGAACGCATGACACGTTGAAAGACTCATTTGACGTGATACAGTCATCGCAGGAAAAGATACAGAGTGCGGTAGAAAAGCAGCTTCTGGACTTAAAATTAATTACTGAAAAGACTGCTCTGATACAGATTCCACCGGTAAAGGCGACCGCAGGAGAAAGTTCGACACAGCCGATTTCCCGCGAGGAAACCTTAGTAGCGGATCGTATCAATACAATCGCGATACCACCTGGGAGCATCCGATTCCCTGCGTCAGCGACGGATTCCCCGATCGAGATCAGGAAACCCGTCGAGGTTAACCTCGCAGAGTTTTTCATTGATCAGTTGTAGATGATCCAGCAGTAACTAAACGTCGAGCTCAGGAATAGAGAGCTTGCGACTTACAAGCAAAACGTGCAGCTGAAACAGAAGAATGCAGCACTCGCCACCAGCTATCAGAAAAAGGAGGGTGATTTAAGAAAGTATGAAGAAAGAGATCAGGAACTCTCTCAAGTTCTACAGAGCATTGCCTTGGAACTGCCCCAATGCAACATTGAGTTTGCTTTACCTGTCCCGCAAAAGCTAAGAAAAGTTGCAGATAGAGCAAAGGCCCTAGAGGAAACAGTAGCCCAGCTGGAAGAAAACCTGGCCAAGAGGGAAGAAGATCACAAAGCACATATTTCTGAGCTTGAGGCTCGCCCACCAGGCACACCCCAGGCAGAAAAGGAAGCAAGAATAGAGGCCCTCCAACTCACTTCCGCGTAGATGAAATCTCGCATAGATGATGCACTGTTAGTGCTAGCTGATGTGACGAGCACATGGTTGGAGTTAGATGTGCCTCCCCAGAAAGTAGAAATACAGCAAAGTATTCAACAGATAGAGAATACTACAACAACAATGAGGGAAGAAATTAAGAGCTTAGCAGCTCTTCAGAGGATGAGAAAGACGAAGGAGATGAATCGCTTGCAGCAGGAAGCACAACGGTTGAGAGCACAAGAGATACACATTAATGACCTGCTTCAACCATATCAAGAAAAAATCACAGAGATAGTCGATATGGTTGAACAGAAAGTTACGGAGTTCACGGCTACCAAAAATGAAATTGATGCAACAGAGGACTCCAGTATTAGTCAAGCTATGCTTGACTCGGCACAGGAGCGTGTCGAAGCGATGCAGAACGAAGTCGCAGGACTTCGAGACAAGTTTAATAAGGCTTCGCAGGAAGCCAAGGCAAAGCTACAGCAGGAGAAGCTCGCTGGTAGTGGCTCGGGGACGAGCCACAAGTAAGTATTAGGGGACTGTTGGAGCAGGGTCCCGCAGGTACAAAAGAAGCTGCCAGTTTAGCAGACAGACAGTTTTGGCGGAGAGAATATAAGATAGAGATACGACGCCGTAGCACGTTTCCAGCTATAGAGCAGAGCCGGAAACAATGACTTTTAAGATAGAGAAGTCAAGGAAGATGACGGTACCTGAGCGGCTGAGAAGAGAGAGCTCACCCACTGCATTAAAGGTAGCGGCGAAGACAGGAGGGCTCAACAACCCTCATAAAGGAAAAGGAGCAATGAGGCTGAAGCATTGAAGACGAAGGACAGAAAGGCGAAGCGGTGCACAGTACCCATGATCAGCACCGGGAAGCATGGAAGACTGCAGAGAGCTGTGGTGTGATGGAAAGCGGATACCTCAAGTACAGATATGGCTGACTGTCACTAGGTAGGGTTTTGGGTTACTGTTGGGACAGGCCCACAGTGTTGTAATGGCAAGACCTTCGGGCTGCCTACAAAGGGATATATTTTGTATTGTAAAAGGGTTGGTTGGTTGGTCGGTTCGTTCAGTTGTTAGCTGTTTTGTAGATTATTAGACTATTGTAAAATCCAAGCTCTGGTTTTGTTATTAGCGGTAGCAATCTTACTGTAACCAGTGGCTGGCTTAGAGAGCATGCATGTAACGATTCGCAGAGATCGACAGAGAGGGAAGAGTATATTGTAGGAGAGCAATATAGAGAGGAAAAGAGATCTAAGAGAGAATATCTTGAGCTGCATATGCGGTGCAGCAGAACTGTGTTTTACCTTCCCCTAAGCTATAATAAAAACACAGTTCTGTGGACGTAACTTCCATCCTGGAGGTGAACCATGCTAAAATCGAGTGTTATGTGATTGACTTATGTGTTAGGTTTACTTGTGTATTTATCAGTCATTTCATGCACTTTGTTTACAGTTTAATGAATGAATGTGTTAATCAGTTTATAGCGATATAGAAGGATAAAAATAAGTTGAAGTCTCTGGCATGTTGTATGTGGATTCATTTATGCTTTGCTTGAATAGTCACTAGTCGCAGTGTTAAACAGCCTGTCATATTGAGTCTTGCATGTCGACATGAACAACGCTAGTGCACTGAGCTGCGGGAGTAGGGTATCGCAAGAAGGCGATACCGCACCGGCAGAGGAGCTACGGTGCGCGATACCGTAGGGTAAGGGCTTAGCGCTGGGAGGATGTTATGTGTCGCCTGGTGCACGATGATGCGATAAGGCTGGAGTCATCTCGAGTCATTGAAAGTGCGTGACGTGGAAAGGGACCGCACGACAGTAGAAGGGATATCTCGCGGCTAGAAGAGCTGCGAGACGAGGGGGATCGCGCGACGCGAGCAGAGGAGTCACGCGACGCGCATAGAAAGAGACCTCACAGCTAGAAGAGCTGCGAGTCGCAAGTAGGATCGCCACAGAACCTGGTCCAAGACGCTTGATTCCTTGGCCAACCCATTAGAATCACTTCGGGTGAGACTTCAGGCTGCTTCGCGGTCTGTCACCGAAAGGGCCAGTGAGCTAGGGGTGTTGTTGGTTAAATACCGTAAACCCGGGTCTACCCATGATATCCAACAGCCATGAATAAACAATATTACACACTATCGACCAAACTCATCCTGGAACCTGCTATTGACATGGTCAAACTGAATTGACTAGGTAAAAAATGGTCAAAATAATGAATTGAATGAAAATATTTGATAGTGCAAGATACATAAGGATAAGTAATGCTTCCTTATCTACGTTAGAAACAATACTAAAGTACAAGTGGCTTTAATTGGAGATCATGAATAATAAACACAAATAATAAGTCTAAATCAAGATAATCAGTTACTCTAGACAAGATCCTGAAGTGGACACTCATTTATATACTTGACCATTTTGCTAATCATGGGTGAGAGTGGAAAACAAAGGTTAGGATGGGGGAATGACCTGACTCTCAATATTGTGAACATCTTGGCTAAAGGATTAAGGGGGTCCACACTATACATATGCTAGAATTAGATGAACACTAGGGAATGGCGGTGTCTCACAGATGGGTGGAATATTGAGAATGTTTCAACCAGATTCTAGACAACTAACATTTATTTGCATTTACTTATAGTCAAATTTTCACTTTAGATTTAACATTTGAACTTTAACTTTAACATTTATATCCACTTTAACTAGCCATCCTTCGAGAGAAGGTTCCTTGAATAGCCTTGCAAGCCTCAAATAATGACTCGATATGACCTCCATTTCCCACCACCATCCATAGGTGTGATGGAGCGACCACCCTATTTCCCTATATGAACAAATGAGCTTACATCATACAAAGGATGAGTGCATGTGTCCAACAACTGAGTAACTACTGGAAGATAATTTACCTTATTCTAGATAAGGTAATGTTTAAACACACTATTTTTGCTGACTAGGAATACATTTAGATAAAACATTTAAGCTATGATGCCTTAGTGTATAAAGACACTTTTGGGTAGGACTACTTGTTTTCGAGGACTAGGGGAAAATTATCCATGTGATGAAAATCACATAGAACAACACTGAGACACAAGATAAACATGGGATCTAATCCAACATAGAGCTATAGGAGGCGAGAATCCTTGATGTCATTAGTAAATATACAAGTGAAGGGTCTAATAAAATATGGATGACAATAGATGAGTGGGAGGAATAATAAGGTGGTACCAAGACTAGCAAGATGAGTCCCTATAGGGAAATGACCAAGTCCATACTGATAAATGGCATGACCAACGAGTATACAAAATAACCTCCTGAATAAAACAACTAAATCACTTCTACTCTCGACTGACAGTGAAACAAATATAAGATATCAAAAATATAACAACCATACACCAAGTCAAGCTACTAAAATAGATCAAATAACATAACTATAATTAAGTGCACAAACCATATACCAACCAAGTCATATACCTACATTTGATCTGAACAACTGAAAAGGAATTGGAACATTGCTGCTATATATCATGGGAATTGTCAACAGTATCTTCTCTAAAAATACAAAATGGCTAACTTAGTCATCAAATTTGGGTTCATGAGGCTCAATCATGGCATGAAACTAATCATCTGTATGCTCTGGGTCCACTCACTATAGGAATGATCATCATATGAATACTCATCAACTAATGATACCAATGTAAAGGATTGTCTCAGGAATGTTCGCAAAACTGCACTGGAATCATGGTATTGTATGGATGTAAATAATGAAAAAAATGCACTGTTGAAATCAATGCAAGAATGGTTTTTTATTAAATTGATAAATTCAATGCATACATGTAAAAACAAAAAATAATGCATTGTGAAAATCAATGCAACAAATCAAATCAATATGCACCTTGTGCTTTTTAACAACATTTGTGTATGGTCTATTGGTAAGTAGTGAGTTGATTGGGCTTGTGTTAACCTTGAGACTAAGTTTCAAATCACTTTTTTCTTGGAGTTATAGTTAGTTATCAAATTTAACTACTATTATGGCTGCATTTTAACAAATTACAACTTCATTTTTGTTGTTGAAATAACAATTAAGGCTACATTTTAATATGGCTGCATTTTTCTTGAAATATAGTTGTATTTTTTTTACGCCAACTTAATTAAAATTACTACATTTTTAAATATTTAAATCAATATTTTGTAATTCATTCACTACATTTAAATTCTTAAATTTTAGATACATGAATATTGAAGATTATAAATGCATACATTGTTCACACCAATGTGAGAACCATACATTTTTTATTCGCCTAGTTTGATTTTTATTTGCCAAATTTAATTTGTATTCTATAGATCTGGTTTTTGTCTAAATCATGTAGGCTCGAAAACTCTCATACTCAAATTTATCTTATAGAACGAGAATCTTGTATGTTTGTCATATCAATCTCATTATGGGTTTATATATTAATTTTATGAACCAATGTGGTCTTTTGATCCTTATTTTTTATTTTTTTATTTTTTATGTCAGTCATAACATTCTTAGCTTTTTCTTTCTATATTTTCTACTTCGTATGTTGGCTATAATATTTTTTTTTACTTCTTTTGTTTCTACTTATTATGTTGGCTATAATATTTTTTTACTTCTTATGTTTTCTACTTTTATGTCAGCTATAATAGTTTTTTTACTTCCTATGTTTTTAGCTTTTATGTTGGCTATAATATTTTTTTTACATCTTTATTTTATGTCGGCTATAATATTTGGGACAGGATGACACATACCCCCCACCGTTGCTATAGAAATGCACCTCTTCATTTTTGTTGTTGAAGTAACAATTAAAGTTGCATTTTAATATGACTACATATGGTTGTATTCTTTTATGCCAACTAAATTTAACTTACTATATTTTTTATTATTTAAATCAATATTTTGTAATTCATTCACTACATTTAAATTCCTATATTTTACATACATGAATATTGAAAATAATAAATGCATACACTATTCATATAGATGTAAGAATCATACCATTTTTATTCACCAAATCTGGATTTGTATTTAGCAGATCTGATTTTTGTTTAAATCATGCAATCTCGAAATTCCTCAGACTTGAATTTAACTTATAGAACTGGTTTTTTTTGTGTTTGTCATATAAATCTAATTAAGGGTTAATATATTAATCTTATGAACCAACTTGACCTTTAAATTCTTAATTTTTATTTTTTAGGTTGACCATAACATTCTTAATTTTTATTTCTAGTTTTTATACTTCTAATGTCCGTTATAATATTTTTTTACTTCTTTTGTTTCTACTTCTTAGCCTTTTATAATACTTTTTTTTACTTCTTATGTCTCTACTTTTTATGTGAGTTATAATATATTTTTTACTTATTTATTTTTATACTTCTTATGTTTCCAGTTTTTTATGATGATGATGATTAATGTCCACTGAGACCAACTTTGGAGTATAGTACCCTAAGAAGGGTATTACTTGGTTTACTTTAAAATTTTGTTCCTGTGCTCAAAAAGCTTGACAAGAATCTTTCTGATCTCACTGTAGTTTTGGAAAATTAAGAGGCTAGAAAGGTGTGTATTGTAGCAAATACTATCAAACTTAGATATGATGTTGGTGTAAGCAGGGAACTCTAAGATAAAGTGATTTTCATCCTCAACGCTCAAAGACTCACAAATATGGAGAACCGTTTCCACCCATAGAGTTTTAGGAATAGACTAACACCCAATTTCACTATGGAGCTCATGAGCATTCGTTCTAATCTTGGATATATTAATTTTCTTCCTTGAACTAGTTACTGCCAAGAGATACTTCAGATCTTCGAAATTAGGGTTTATGACCTCCTTATAGTATCTTAATTTTCTCTTAACCGCTAAATTTTCTTTGCACCACAGTTTCTTTTTAAACTTAGAAGTAATAATATTTTTGACATTATTGATATTCTACAAACTGCCATTTTCATCAATGCGCCAATGGTATCTTTACAGCAACTTCGCTTGAGGCATAGTTGGTTTTGACTTGAGTTTAAAGCAATTTTAGGAAGTCTCTTGTTTCCGATATTATTTATCTCGTGCTTGTACATTAGGTACCTAGTCATAGTTATTCTCTTGATGGGGAAGACCCACTCCTATGAGTATAATAGGATAATGTGTATTGCTTTTAATTTTTAGGTTAGAAATTATAAATTGTTTCTGGATTTTCTTTACGTCGGTTGTTGGCTCACTTCGACTAACCCAGGTTCAAACTTCCAGCCCGACCAACAAAACCCAAGGCATTGGCCTAATAGATCATAACCCCATTGGAAAAACTTGTGATGCAAGTGAAGTATCACCTAAGATACCTATAAGGATTGCAGGAACCAGGATTTCGTAGTGATAGAAGGGGATCTTTCCATGCCAATACCCAACAGAGTACCCATTGATGCCGGTGGGTAAATGATCATCGAAATATAGTATAAACAACAACATATGGAAACATAACACATGCTTAATCAAATATACTAATACATTTAAGAATTATCATTCCATTTCATCATGCAAAACAGATATATTATCAGTCGTAGTAAGTCATAAATCATCATACAAAAAATGAACATACACCATTCGACACAGAGAATTTAACGTGGAAACCCATACGAGAGAAAACCACAAAAGAGCTCTTCATTTGGCATGAGTCGTGTCTTGAACTCTTTGGTATGTGCACATAACCTACATACATATCCCCAAGACTTAATTACATTACATCCATGCACATAACTTGCAGACCGATAATACATTACCTCCATGACTCTTATTCATTCTTCACACTACAACATACAACATTACATACTTCTTCAGAACTTAACCTTGAATGGATCTATCTTATCTTTTGGACCCCCTAAAGCCCAACCCTTTTACATTTTTATAGGCTCTAATGGTTGATTTTACATCTTGTTCCCACTACCTATAAGTGGACAACCTTTCTAACTAAGTCACCACATACAATTAATGTTTCCCCAAAAATTGCCCAAAATTCCAAAGCTGGCCATTTTTGTTTCTGATCCGTCATAGCCTTGTTCACACTTCGACCAGTCTTCTAAAAAATTGTAGAAAAATCTTTATGTAAATTACCTAGGGAAAATAGGCCCCCAAAACTCACATGTGGCTCATCTCGAGCCATTTCAAATAGAAACTTCTATCGCGTTCAACTTATCTTGAAAATCTTGGAATATTTTAATCACATGCTCTGCATGTCATTGAACATCTTCCTTGACTTTAGCAATTCTTTCCACAAGTTTAGAACTGAAGTGTTTTGAACTTTCCATTTCATTTGTTTCTACAAGTTGTTGCACACGAACATGCACTGGATGAATGCTTATTATGACATGCTCTACTTCAGCTTGAAGCTTCGTGACATGATCAGTTCTTCATTGCTGCGTTGTCCGAAGTTTAACGACCTGCTGTTGTAAGAATTTTAGCTCAGTAGCCTTACTCATATTCTCAATCGAGGACAATGTTTTCAATGAGTTTATTAACCTAAACAAATTAGACTCTATTGCATGAAGTTGTTATGTTATGTCCTACAACTCAAAATCATCCATCAAGGATTCCCATGCATGGGAAACCTACACATATTCCTTAGCACAGAGTGCCTCGGTCTCCTAAATTCGATGTACATCCTCATAAACTACCATTAGCTTCTCTTCCATTACTTTAGGAGGTGTACTAGGAAGAGGCTTATCTTCTAAATCTGCAACTCGTTGTTGAAAGTCGGTAACAACTTTCCCAAACCTAAAGACCTGAGCCTTAGGGACCATGTCAGGTGTAACCCTAACCTCTAGAATTTCATGGCAAGCAAAGGAGACATCTTTCTCAAGTTCTACCTATCCCCCTGCCACCTTTGTTTCTACTTCTATGTCTCCTCCAATTGATTTTGGAGCGAAGATACAGTGTTCTTCAACTACTTCAACTGATCATACATCGCATGTTCCCTTGCCTTAATTTTGTCGACTGCATCCTGTTGTATATTATGCAGTAAAAACATGGGTAACACAGAGAGGTCTATGCTGACATAACCAACATATTGAATCATGATATTGTATTTTGGTGTACCCAATTCAAGTGCTTTAGGCTGCACTTGAAACTTATGATATTCTTGGGGTGGTTGCACTTCAGTTGGGCGATCCTTAGAAGGACTAGCTTCTTGCGACTGCAATGAGGCTTGACTAATTGTAATCCCGAATTCCCTTACCATAGTATAAATAATTTGGATTAATTCGGTAACACTCTCAAACAATTATGTATGCCAACTATCAATATTTTGGTGTGTTTCATCAACAACCTCCGCCATTTTTTCTTGTAGTAAGTTATAGTCATCATTAATAAGCATGACAGGGGGATCTTTGATGGTCTTTTGCTTTTTGAAAATCTTTTTTCTCTCTTCAGTAACTTTCCTCTTTTCGCCCAAATTTTGATATGTAGGTGTTGCAATTGATTCCTCATCACTGTCGCGAGGTGAGCTAGGTGGGTTGTATTCATCTCCCCCCCCCCCCCCCCCCCCCCCCNCCAAACCCAAGTTATTACATCAAGTTCCTCCTCGGCTAACTGAAATGTAGCGGTTAACCATTGATGATTAGGTTGTTTTTGTGGTTGAAGATACAAATGGTGATCTCTTGCAGTAAATTTGATCACATTTCTATACCGTTGGACAGTTTTTGTGGAAATTCATGATTTATTTCCAATATGATGCCTCAATTCATCATCATGCATGTAAAATTCAATAATGTTTTCCATTTTTTGTGGCCGATTCTTCTCCTCATACCATAAATTCTGATTGCATGCCCCACGACATGAGACATGCACTTCCATCCCCTGATAGGTGGGTGGATCGGCCCATCCGACAAAAGAAATAAATACTAGCAACCAGGAATAAGTGAAAGGGATACCTTTTCCTGTGCATCGATAACGTAATCCAATAATTCGTTCAGTGAAAATGCGGACCATCTCATTTGGACTCCAGCAACACATTGCTTAGCTCTAGCGATGGTACCAATAGTGCACTGGTTTGGTCGTATCTTCCTCAATAACATACTGGATAGTACTTTGAATGTGAGCCAAACACCTTGATCATTGATAGAGGAGATGGAAAACCCCCTCTTATCCCATGTAAGATTGTACTTCTCTTTCATGTGAGCAGCAAGTCTCAATCCCTTCTCCTTACTAGTAAAAAATGGCACTAGATCAACTCCCCCTTTTGGAAACCCAATGATAGAATAAATCAATTCAACGTTAATCAATTATGGTTATCCAACCACAAACATCCCCCATGGAAACATACCAAAAAATGCTTCACATAGACATTAACCTCAGCAATGCGACCAAAGTGGAGCATATGCATTAAGGATAGAATGCCCGACATCTCCAACCCATGATCCTAATTCATAGGGACCAACTGAATAGGTCCACCTTCAATCAGTTGCACTGGATTCATATAATATGAGAGATGGAGTTTAGGGAACTTCCTAAAGTCATGGTATGAAAATGTTAGCTTCTTCAAATTAGGAATAATGTCCGTCGTGACATGCACACCTTGCAAGATGGCTCGCTTAACCAGCGGATACTTGGCATTCTTCTGAATGACCACATTGGGAGCATCATCCTTCTGCGACAGAATATAACTAGGTAGTATTGTTGTTGAACCAGACCCTAAAGCTTCAACATCATGTGTAGCTTTAAATATCTATTCAGGGGGAATGACTTGGCCAACCATTCCGTTCTTCCTCGTCATATTTACAGGGAATGGTCACGAGACAATTTATGGTTCCTCCTTGACAATGGGTATGGAAGGTGGATCCTCCACACTTGAACCTTTAATGGTGCTTGAACTTGACACAGGAATCTCCATTTTATAAATATTCAGCCACAACGAGTTGCAGACAGTTATTTTTCTCAAGAAACTTCAAACATTGATACAATGAGGAAACTTACTTCCTTTGAGAGGTGAAATAGATCTACGCATGTGGCCAGTCATCCAATCACATGGGTCTATAATAAATTGAAAAATGTGGTAGCTAATACCTTCACACACTAATATACTTTCAACCATTTATGACAAATAGCCATTAAATCCATCACTTCACCCATCATCAAAGTAGGCAATTACTATTCTTATGGACTTGAAAGAAAAGCACGTCGCTAAAATATTATGCGAACCAAATTTAACTGCGACAGAACTTGAGCTTGCAACAGACCTTTAACTTGTGAAAGAGCTTACACAGAATTCAAAATACAATTTCAAACTTATATACCAGACCCCCTCCCCCCACCCCTCTCACCCCTCCTCCATTTTTTTTTTCTATGTACAAGTTTAGTCAATACCGACTCAGTCGAGTGAAGTACAACTATCCCTATAAGGTTTTAGTTGAATCCCATTTACCAAACCATCGAAGGGTGTACCATCTAACTTATGTAATTGAACTACACCCCCATTAGTAACATGATTGGAAACATATGGTCCCAACCAATGTGTACGAAGCTTACTAGGATGGTTTAAAAACTTACTATCATAGAGAAGGACAAAGTCACCTGGTTGGAATTGCTTGAACTTACTATGGAGGTCAAGCCAATCCTTCTGTCATTTTTTCTCGATTCACTGATGGTAGCCTACAATGAAACTATAATATTCCAAATGTAGCAGCTGATATAATATTTCTTTGATTTCACCTACATCTGTCATCTCAATAATTCCATCTATTATTAGGCTAGGTACAATATATTCTATTGGCATAAAAACCTACTGCCCATAAACCAGTCGGAATGGAGTGTGCCCTATAATTTTTTTACATTCCATGTAATAAGCCCATAAAAATGGGGGTATTTTGTGATCCCAATCATCACGATTTATATTACAGATCTTAGTTAGTGTATTCTCTAAAATTTTATTACACACTTTGACAACTCCATTTTCTTGTGGATGATATGGCATTGTCTTCCTTTACTGGATACAAAATTCTTCAGTTAATTTCTTAATCAATTGATTAACAAAGTGTGTAACCTGGTCACTTACTAAAATTTTTGGACAACCAAACCTAGTCACCACATGGTCGAACAAAAAGCTGGAAGCAGTTGTTGTAGTACAATATTTGACTGGTACTGCTTCAACCCATCCGATTAAATAATATGCCATAGTAATTATATACCATGCACCTATTTGTTTACCTGGTGGATTAATAAGACCCACAAAATTGATAGCCTATTTATTCAACGTCTGCAAAGTTACCTGTGGTACCAGCGAGATTTCATCCCATCGAGACGGTTTCCCTGTACGTTGGAAAATATCATAATTGCGACAATAATCCATAACATCTGTATGAAAGGTAGGCCACCATAATCCTTCCTGTAAAATCTTGTACGCTTTCTCTTTTCCTGTATAGTGGACCCCTTCTATGCCAACATGAACTTTATTCAACACCATCGGTCACTCATGTTCCAAGACACATCGACATAGTATCTCATATGGTCCCATCTTATATAATTTTCCAGCTATCAACTAAAATTCTGTATCTTTTACAACCAATTGTTTCTTCTATGTTGTGCTAAATCCTTATAGTGCACTCCACGTAGTCAAGAAATTCACAATGTATTCATAATAGTCATCAACCATTTTTACTGCAAATAATTGTGCATTGGGAATATTATCATCTAAACTATTAGGGTCTTCCCAATTTTATAACCTTGAAAGATGGCCAAGGACTTCATTCAATATTCTTGGCTTTACAACAATTTCAAAATCAAATTCTTGGAAGAGAAGAAGTCATCGACATATCTCCCCCACCAATACTGGCATATTGACCAAGTATTTCAAAGCATAATGGTCCATAAACATATTGAAGTGACCACCCAATAAGTAGTATCGAAATTATTATAATTTGAATGCCATTTAGATCTTTAAGCAGGTAGTTCTAATAATGTTTGCAGTAAATGGAGAATGAATATACAAATTGAACAAAACAAACCACACAGGAAACATATGAGTATTGCTAAGGAATTTACAGTATGATTCACAATAATAAAATCCGGTGTTACAATAGTTTACATAGGAAAATAATTCGAATGAATTAGGTATCAATTCGAATCTATCCACTGGATCTGACTGTATCTAACTGACCATCTAACTCTTGGTGTCTCAATCAATATTGGAGTCCATTAGATCAACTCCCAGATGTCCAACCAACTCAATCAATCAGTAATAACTAGTTAACTCAGTGCAATTGAGTGTGGTAGGTGGGTAAAGGCACCTACTCCACATGCAACCATGCATTGGCCATGCATAACTAGCGCTATCTAACTGAAAGTAACTAGAAGATAACTAAGGCTAACGAGTTCCAACTAGTCCAACTAACCGATGGAGGTTGGTGCCGAGACTCCTAGTGGCTCCTAAAAATGTAGGGACTAGTCTAGGAGGCCCCCAAACTGATGCATGCACATGCAGTAAGTGGAAGTTAACCTCTAGTAGTGTTCCCCACACTCTAGTAACTGGTACATGTGGCCCCACTAGGCCAAGTGGACCTAATGGTACTAGTGGACCCAATTAATTAATTAAGGTTCCTAAGTTAGGCTAAATAATCTAACAGACAATATGGTCAAGGGAGGATTAATAATCCTAACACCCCCCCTAAATCCTAACTTGGATAACTGTGGGCCCTGGAAACAAGGCCATAAGTCACCCAAATACAATCTAAAATAAATAATGTTGCTTAATACAACCGAGGAAACAGGGGAAAACCTCATGGGAAATGTCACATGCCCCAATTTGCAAAACTATTTTATGTTTGTGAGGAACATTATGTTATATTTTATGTTAAAGTTTGTAATTAATGACCAAGTGGGGTCAAGGATAATTTAATGTATTGCATAATATTTTATTAATAAATAAATGAAAGATGAGACAACAGCTTCAGGAAGCTGTTAAATGAGTGTTTACTAGTCACTTGGTGGAGGAGGCTGGGTTGAGAGCAGATTGACATGTGGTAGCATCCTCAAACTACTTCTAGCTATTGCAGGTGGTAAATTCCCTATTTGTGTGGTCATGATTCCCTAAGAAAGTGGAACAGGAGCAGGTGGCTCATTAAGTAAAAACTAACCCAAAAGACCTAGGCATGCTAATAAAAATTCCCATTGAAGACACCTGAGGCTGCTCATTCTGGAATTGTGATCATTCTGAGTGAATGAAGTGCACATGAGAATTCGATGGAGGGGACTAGCTGAAGTAAGTTTAAGTGGACAAGTGCTGAAGACATGAACTAGTGCAACTATTCTAAGCTGAGTTCATACTGCTGTAAACAGAACTGAATTACTGTTGAATACTCAGAGGATTTGCAGAGGAGTTCTAGACTACATCTCTCACCCAATACTTCTACCAGGAGGACCAGGAGACAAGTTCGGGGGTCCTGAGAATTATGATCTAGCTCTTCTCTAGGAGTTGGTTGGGAGGAACAACTTCCTTAAGATGTTGTCACCTCATCTACACTTCCAGGTTTTGCTTATTTCAGTTATTTAAATTATTCACTGTATCTGGAAAGTTTAAGAGTTTTTCATTAATATAGTATTTTTTTGTTTTATTCTTGTTAAGGATAAATAAGAGAATTATATATGCTGTGAAAATTAGTAACTAGATAGATTAGGGTAAATTAGTAAATAAATTTATGAGTTAATTGATAGATAGGAAAAGTTACCTAAACTATATTTTTCCACATCTTTTGCAAGGAAATACTCTAGTACAACAGGTTTATTTATTTTCAAATAAGTAGATTCATTAAAATATGAATGTAGATGCAAATGGTTACTTTCTACAGGACTTTGTGTAAATTATTTATAGAAATTCAGTTGTATTTGTGTTATTTACTTAAAAAAGTATTTAAATGAACTAAATAAAGATAGAAGAACAAGCCTAAGTAATACACACTAGTATATGTATTATTTTATACAGTAAAACTAACAAAGTTACATATTATAAACCTAGTATGTAATCCTAAATAGATAATATAGGAACAATAAATTATATAAACTAGGTTTAACTTAGTAAAACAGTAAATTATGTTAAATAATTACCTAGTTAGCTTATGTGAAAATGTAAACTAGGGTTACTAAAACAACATTACTAGCTCTGTAACTTTAAAGAAGATTTAAGGTTTATAAAAGAACTGTTCTTTTATAACCAAATAAAATCATAAATTATAATTATAAAAAATCTAGCAATAAAATCCAAAAAGTACAGAAGATAGGTAATTTTTTTCACTATTATCATTTCTCTGTTCTATCATCTGAATTCATTTTTGCATTAATAATAATGCTTTTGTCAAATAATTTCACTGCCAATTGCCCTCAAATCATAATTCATCTGGAAGAAAACAAATTTAACTAATAATCCACTTAACCTAATTCCTCAAAGGTATTTAATAATAAACACAGCTAGCATAAAAAAATAATATACAAATATTAACCAAACAGAGATACTATTAATTCAGCTTTAAGCTGTAATATTTCTTATAAATATTAAAAACAAAACTGAACAAACTAAGTCTTGACTCACAGCCTTTACATTATTAGTCAAATATTAAAAGCTTGCATAAAAGTATCTATACATAAACAGAGTTCACAAAAAAAGAAAACAACCATCTGTTTCAGAACCGAGGCTTACCAGGGTGGACGCCCTCTTAGAAGCTCTGTTGATGGAGTTTAATAAAATTAGAGCCATCGTTGAATAGCCTGCACAAAATCAATTGAAACATAAATGATTAGTACATATTTCCACAAATTATAAATTTATACTTGTGCAGAAGAGTAAAGAAATAAAAACCATATTTAGTTCTTACCAAAGGAATGGCGCAGCTGTGGGAAGTTGCAATTTTTTTACCCTAGCCTCCCTCGTGAGTTCCACGAGATGGAATGGAGCCTTTCCGAAAAGAAATTGCTATTGCAGTGTTAAAAAGTGAAATCTCAGGCCGCGACGAGGTAAGGATCAAACCCTCATTAAGGAAACGAACAATAAACAAAGAACTCAACTCACATAGTAAACAACCCTCTGCGCACTTTTTACACTCACAGAGTACAACTTATACAGTAAAAATAAAGGTGAAGACAACCCAACCATCAATACCCTTTACAACAGTCAAAACCACCTCACAACAGTAGTAAGCTTCATGCTTACTTCTTCTACACCAGATCATGAAAAACAAACTTGCAGAGGAGTTCGATAGGGCTCACGAAGGCCCGTGTGCAAATGATGAATAGTTTGGAAACAAGCCTGGCGGCCACGAGCTCACAACTCGACCACTCCACTGTAGAGACAAACATAATGTGATTTTAAGGTTAAGACAGGCCTTTTACATTGCCTCCAAGTCAACTAAACCCTAAGCTTCGACCACCAACCACGTGTCCTTCGAAATTATTTGCAATTATGGGTTTTCAAGCTATAGTTTGAAATTCTCATGGGTAACCTGCACAATCATTTTGTTTCACAAGTCAAAACCCTTTGATATCATTGCATAGTATCATTATTTCCTTGTTTTGATTTCTTTGTTTTATAACCATAGACTTCGTAATTGAAAGGTGTTCATTTATACTAGGGTCCTATGCATAACTATAATCTATCTATGTTCTCCTTAGTATTAAATAATGTTTACTTTTGATAATAGTAAGACACCAATGATGGAGGTAAACTAACCTTCCATAGAAGTACATAACCATATAGATCCTTAAGATAGGTTTTAGACTAAGCATAGTTTTTAAACTTCAAATATATGCTTTATCTACAAAAATTCATATAAAAGGAGATTTCTTTAACACAAGAAAATCAAATTTAAATACTTGATTAAGGAGAATTACTAACATAGATTGTTTAAAGTTTAGAAAGAACTCAAACAAATATAAACAACACTTATTAGCAAACACTGATGATAAATATGTAGTTTTGGTCGTAATTATGTTTAACATATATTCTAGTTTATAGACTTCTTAGGCCACTATTCTCTTAATGACAGAAGTAGATCTGTCCTTATTATACACCATCTCAAAATGAAATACAAGTGTATAACTGAAAATACAAGAAGGAAGATTAATGGAACAAGTACTGTGACAGTAAGCATAATTGCACTAAACCCTCTCTTTTACAATAGTGTTCTTACCAACATTTATGCAGTTTTCTAGCAATAGAAATACCAACAATACCTTTTACAGGGTCAAGCTGCAAAACAAACAATTTAACTATCATTTTATCCTATGCTAGTTGAGTGTTATTCTCGATCTGGAAGTTTACTGGTAACAAAACTACTTACCTGTTTAGAACCTGTAAAAGAAGCATCACTTCACTGTGTTAGCTGTAAGCTAAGTAAGCCCCAATATCATCTAAGATTTCTTTCCTACTTGACAGAAGACAGTAATAATACACTTAGCATCAGATTTAGATGTAGATTCCTTTCCTTCCCTTCTAAAACATAAACTACTGAGTTTAACATCCCTAACATAGTACTTCGAGGTAAACAAATAAATTACATAGAACTAAAGAAATACAATGCTCATTCTAATTACTACGGTTGAGTAACTGCTAGCAGTTATTAGTTCATAGGCAGTGACATTATTGAACATTTTATGTTACATGAAATTTTTTAAATTCTTATGAATTTTTGGGATATTACAGGAAACCCCCCCCCCTCAAAATAAGCAGGAATACAAAATTTGAAAAAACTTGTGAAAATTTTTGCTGCTATTTGCAACACTATGCACCAGCAAATGCAGTATCTTAATTCTTCTGTGCAGGTGAACCTATGAATCCAAAAAAAATGCTGATGTCTAGAGGAATCTTCCTCTTTGGAAGAAGAATAATGTACTCAATTGAATCAGAAATATAAACAACTGCACGGTGAAAAGTTGACCCATGTAGAGTAGATGGAATCAAATGAAGAGAGAGAAAGAGTTCCTGAGAATTCAAATGATGTGAGGAACACCCAATAATATGATATATTTCATCCTTGAAAATAAAACCATGAGTGGTAAAATCAGCCCCAAGTGTTAGGAGCAAGTGTCTAGGCAGATGTAGAATGTCTTCCTCTTTACTAGTTCTTTGAGGGGATGAGCATGTGACCAAAGGTAGAGAAGCCCTAAGACTGTGGAGAGTGAATGCTTGAGCTCCATAATCTGATATTGCTTCATAATTAACCAATAATTCACAAAATATAATATCATAAAACTCATAAGAGAAAACTGACATCGAATCCTCAACATGAAAATTGAAGGAGACTTGCGGTGCTTGATTTGTCACACCAGAATTGATGAAACCTGTTACAATCAATATTGTAAGCTCTTGAATCTTAATAAATGAACCAAATATTATTATATCATAAAATAAATCATATCTAAATAGGTTCATATCAGATCCAAAACTGTGAAGTGAAATCAAATCCCCAACAACAATTTTGAAGGAGACTTGCGGTACTTGTTTCTTCACACCAAAATTGATGAGAAAAGATATAAGCAGTAATGAAAGCTCTTGAAACCTAGAACCAAGAAATATCAGATCAGATCCAAATAATATCATATCAGATCCAATAAAGTTCATATCAGATCCAAGAGTGTGCTCCACCGAGATGGTAGATGCACAATTTTCTCCTTCTTCAAAATTCTGAATATTGGTGCATGCAATCATGTAGGAATTTGCTGGAAGCTCAAGATCAATGAGAGTGTTTGGATCACTCCTAAAATCTGAAATTATTTCCAAAATATCCAAATATTTACAAAATATAATATCAGAAAACTCATGAGAGAAAACTAACATCAAATCCCCAGTAGAAATTTTGAGAGAGATTTTTGGTACTTGATTCTTCAAACCAAAATTGATGAGAACAGCTACAAGCAGTACTGAAATCTCTTGAACCCTAGAAACAAGTAATATCAGATCATATCCAAATAATATCATATTAGATCCATTAAAGTTCATATCAGATCCAAGAGTGTGCTCCACCGAGATGGTAGATGCACAGTTTTCTCCTTCTTCAAAACCATGAGTATCGGTGCATGCAATCATGTAGGAATTTGTTGGAAGATCTAGATCAATGAGAGTGACTGGATCACTCCTACAATATGATATTATTTCCAAAATATCAAAATAATTAATTATCTGCACACCAGAAACATCATTAGAGATAGAGAAATCAAATTCCTCTCCCTTCCTTAGAGCAATCACTGGTAAACTATGCACATAATTTATAATAGAAGAATCACTAGAGAATTTTTGCATAGAATGGAAGGAGAGATTTTCTTCAATAACAGATATTCAAATGTCTTCTTCTAGATCAGCCATGTGAGAAGAAGAGATATCAGATATCTCATACACTTTCGGAGCAGTAGGAGAAGGAGTCATTCCAAGGAGACTTTCTTCAATTCGTATTGACTGTGAGGAAGATTCTACTTCTTCTTCATCTTGAACAACTTCATCAAAGAGAGTAAAGGATGAGACTTTTGAATAAGGAACTCTTGTGGTTCTTAATGTGCTCTCCAAATTGCTATAATAATCCTCATTGTGCTTCCCAAAGGTTCTATCCAGTTTTGTCCACAGATCTTTTAGGGATTCTACAAAATCATTAAGGTCGTGCAAGCTTGGAGACCTCCAAAAATCCATACATATTTTTCCATAAGCTCTATCATTGTCATTTATCCAGCCATTCTCATATTCATAAGATTCTTTACCAAGTACCATAGATACCTCATAGAGGCCATGCCTCTTCAGAGATGCAATCATCTTCAACTTCCATTCTAAATATCTTGTGGATGGAGTAAGAAGAGGAATTGATAATATCGAATCCATATGAAGTTGAACCTGCAAAATATCATTGCAAAACTAAAAATATTCAAACTTTGTTAGAATAATGCTTTTCCTCTCGACCCCATCAATAAATAAATTTAGAGCTAGCAAATCATCATAGGGGACTTCTGTGGAAACCCAACTACTTCTAATGTTTAATGGGGAGAAAAAAGCATGAAACCTGCCTGAGAAGGCTCTGATACCATATTAGAATTTGAATTCCATTTAGATCTTCAAGCATATAGTTTTAATAATGTTTGCAGTAAATGGAGAATGAAGATACAAACTGAACAAAACAAACCACACAGGAAACGAATGAGTATTGCTCAGGAATTTACAATATCATTCACAATAATAAAATATGGTGTTACAATAGTTTACATAGGAAAATAATTCAAATGAATTAGGTAGCAATTTGAATCTATCCACTGGATCTGGCTGTATCCAATTGACCATCTAAATCATGGTGTCTCAATCAATATCGGAGTCCATCAGATCAACTCCCAGATTTCCAACCAACTCAATCAATCAATAATAACTAGTTAACTCAGTGCAACTGAGTGTGGTAGGTGGGAAAAGGCGCCTACTCCTCATGAAACCATGCATTAGCCATGCATAACTAGTGCTAGCTAATTGATTTTGATCTAACTGAAAGTGACTGGAAGTTAACTAAGACTAACTAGTTCCAACTCCAACTAACTGATGGAGGTTGGTGTCGAGAATCCCAGTGGCTCCTAAAATGTAGGGATTGGTCTAGTAGGTGCCCAAACTGATGCATGCACATGCAGTAAGTGGCAGTTAGCCTCTAGCAGTGTTACCTGCAGTCTAGTAACTAGTACATGTGGCCCCATTAGGCTAAGTGAACCCAATGGTACTAGTGGACCCAATTAATTAATTAAGGTTCCTAAGTTAGGATAAATAATCTAATAGACAGTATGGCCAAGGGAGGATTAATAATCCTAACAGGAATTTTTGGAGTGCATATGCCATTGCAATTCCTTCCTGCTCTATCGTTGTATAATTTTTGTTCTGTAGTCGATAATTTTCTACTAGAAAATAAAATAGGTGATCAATAGAACCCTCACCTAGTTGTGCAAGCACTCCTCCTAGCGCGACAGATGATGCATTGACATGCACATGAAATTATTTTCTCCAGTTAGGGAATACTAAAATAGGTGCTAAAACCATATTCTCTTTAAGGACATCATGACTCTTTTGACCTTTCTCATTCCACTAAAATTTAACATCTTTATTTAACAATTTCTCCATTGGAGTAGTGATCTCTGCATATCCCCTGATAAATTTCCTGTAGTAACTAGGATGTCCTAACTTGGTCCTTAATTTTTTAACTGAAAATGGTGGGTTTAGGTTGATAATGATTTCAATCTTTAGGGTCCATGAGTATTCCCTCTCAATAGACAACATGATCCAACAAGATACCGAAAGGGGCACAAAAAATACACTTCTTAATATTAAAAAAATATGAAATTGTCTACATCGTTCAAGCATCATACAAAGACTCTCAATATGATCCTTAACTAACCCATATACTATCAAATCATGAAAATAGAATTCCATAAATTTATGAATAAAATCTTTAAAATAAGCTACCACTATGCTAGAGAAAATAGTAGGCACATTCTTAAGTCTGAATAGCATTACCGTGTATTGGAAGCAACCCCACTTTGTCGCAAGGTGGTTATGTCAATCCTATTTTTCAATCCTGATTTGATGGTACCCAGAAAATCCATCAGTAAAAGAATACACCTATTCCCCCCCTACACTCTCCAAGACCTCACAGTAAAAGGTGTAAGAAATGGATCATGTAGGAAAGCATCATTTAGTTTCCTCAGGTCGACAAAGATACAAACTTCACCAATTTTCTTATCGTGTACAACCATTGGGATAATCCATTCTAATTCTTTGACAGGTTCAATAATTCATGCTTCCATCATTCAATCTAACTCTAGCTTAACCTTCTCTTTGTATCTTGGATTTAATCTATATGGTCACTGCTTTACAGGCCTTACATATAGTTTCACAGGAATATTCATTTCACCAAGATCTCTGATGATCCCCTTCATTTCCAAGAAATTTGTCAGGGATAAATCTTAGAAATAATGTAAGAAATCATTAATTTTCCTCACTGTCTCATCATCCCGATAATCCCCAATATTGGCAAATTTTGGATTCTCAAGGGAACCAATATCCACCTTCTTTATTTTAAGGGGATTCACAAAAAAAATTCAGTTGATAGGCCCAATACCTCCACTGCTTGACTACCTTTAGATTTGTGTATAGGGATGTAACATGGATCATCATCTTTAGGTTCCCCAGCTATGTTGTAACACTCCATCCAGCTCTGGATTGTCACATTTATGTGAGGAAAACTTGACATCAGAACAGGGACATCCTCAAAAATATTATCTGTAATAAATTGCAAAGAAACATCAATCATATGATTGTCATCAACAAAGATAAAAGTATTCTTGAAACTATTAGCTAACCCATCCCAGTTTACAGTTCCTCGTCGTAGTTTGATCAACGTATACCAATTTCTTGGTATCATGTCTAGAGTATGTATAAAACAAATTTACCCATTCCTCTCTAGGAATCATCCTCCACATGGCACAACAATTTTCAAGGTCGTCGATAGGCTTCGTCAAACTTGTATACTTTTAACCAACATAAGAAACATTATCACCAAACCTAATTTCTAACAGCCTTTGACACTGGGGCCATTCTGATTTTTTTTTTTTATGAACAACCCACCATCTTGTTGGTGTAATTTTAAGGCGACGGGTTCAAATACCTTGTATTCAAATTCCATGAGAAATGTAACTATATTAGGTAATATTTTGTAAGTAGGTAGATCACATACCTGACTACCCAACTATCGTAAATATTTTGTGATTCTCACACATTTTCACATCGACACTTCATGCAACCCGTCCTTCCAATTTTCCAAGGATTCATCTGAATTTGAGGAACATGAACTAACACTTCACGAACTCAATTTTTCATCAGCTCTAGGATTGATGTATTCATCTATTATAGATGAAATATTGTAAACAGTTATCCAAATACCCTTCTTGACACTCACCCTTCACTGGCTCAACATATCGATGTCCCTCCAAATGATTAATTGGGGCGACTACCTGCATTTCTGAATATTCAAATGATGATATTCACTTCTTAAAGTTTATGATGGTCTGATTCTCAATATCCTAGTTGATCCCCAAAAGTGATGGATAAGGGTTTGTATAATCAACAATCTATATTAATTCTAAATATGCATAGGTTCGGAGCCCCTCCACCTCGACAAGAACATGTGGTAGTCGACTAATAGGTAAAGCCTTCAATTGATTAGCTAACCTCAACTGAATAGGGTACCACACTAACTTAGGCTTCCCCATGATTTCCCATGTTTTCCTTGTAGGGTTGTTAACATTAGACCCTAAGTTGAGAATAATAAAATACATATCATAATCACCTATTTGGGAATTCATGCGTATCTCTCAACCATTATTCATTATTTTATGAATATGATTGACATTTTTCTTTGGTCATAGACTTTTTTGAGGTTCTTCTATTAGAGCCAATAGCTTCACAATATAATCTTCATCCTTAATAAGGGCCAAACAACTCTTGAATAAATTCTTCAAAATGCTTACCTTTTTTGTCGACTTTCTTGGAAGTGATTGGTCAAAACATGGTGTGATCTCGATGATTGGTCTATTGTCAAAGTACGGTTTCTATCCACAAAATTGTTTTGTGCATTGAAGAAGACTCCCTCTTCCTCCTGGATGTCAAATGACACTTCATTTTGCAATGCAGGTCAAATTCTTGTATTTTTCCATGGTGCTCCTCAATCATATCCAGTTGCAACACCACCCCTTGTTAAAAAAAACAATGGTAGGTTCTCGGGGATCAATGGAAATCTTCTGAACATTCTGATTCATATTTGGGAGTTGGTTTTGGTTCCCCGTTATTTTTTCTTTCCATTTAGCAATAAGTTTTGGACACTCCTCAATAGTATGATCAATGCTTTACACTATGCACATGTTTATGTAGGATTGGTGTAGTCCCTATCATAGTGTCCCCGTTTTCCACAATTATAGAAGATAATGTGGCCTCATCCTCAACCAAATCCTCCTCATAGTCCTTGGCCTATAAAATCACCCCCCCTCCTTGGTTGAGGGAATTGTGCATGAGCTCATTCAGGTTGCATTTTCTCATCATTCTTCATTAAATATGTATACATTGTCTTTTCCTGCAGCAAATGGTATGTCCTGCAGTCCTTTTCATCATGGCCCACAAATCGATGAAAATTATAATAAAGAATAACATGTGTACTTACTATCTTATGTAACTAAATTCATTCTTCTGAACGATGGCCTCTTATTTGGAACACTTGACACCATGGCATACCCTATCAACTTAACGAATTCGATGCACCTAACACAAGGTAATCCAGGAAGGATGGACATGAATCCTTATGATGGCCTCTAGTTTTAAATTTTGTACACAAGAATTCCCAACGTAATTCTTTTCCCTTCCATATATCTTATCTTTGAAATGATAGGTTATCTAATTGCGATTGAATTTGCATAATTCTTGCGCTAGTTTCCCCAACTGGTGAAGATTCTAACTTCATATCAAGATTGAGAGCTTCTATCTGGGAACTATCTTCTACTGCATTAGGGGGATATTAATATGGGGTAACAACGCAACAATGAATCATTCTTTATGTTGGATGTCAAACATATAGAATCTTACCTTAGCCATCAAGGTCTTGAATCTCTAGTTGAAATCCCAAACAGACTCACTCGACATCAACTTAATCTCCTTCAATTTTGGGATACACTATGACTCAAAATTGGGCTTGTTAAATCCATCCATTAACCCAATTTGAATCTACTCTAATAAATTTTGTGGACCCCTAAAGGTTGTCATCATTTGAGATCTTTTTATGGCCTCATCCTAGACCTGACACACAGTCCAAACAACCTCACACAAAAACTAATGTTCCTCAAGGTCTTCCAACTCATTCCCATTAAATATAGGCAACTTCATTTTGTCCCCAACCATTCTATGCACTTGGGGTACTAACAAATCTGAATTAGATGGATCACCAGTAGGAACGTTTTAACCACTATATTGAATATTACTATTACTATGATTCGACAGAAAGCACTTCAAAACACTTTTAGGTCTTACCTCTGATACTAGAGATGTATGCAAAGTTGTGGGTATGTCGTAGTCTTAGACTTGGTATGGATCTGGTGCCTCTTCCTTGTCTTCAGAAATAAGCCGATACTCCTCCTCTTCATCGCAAGACTCTTCATCGAGTTGTGGCACCAACTTGTATTCCCCTCTTCGAGTCACATTGTAACTCTCTCTCCCTATCACGATTCTTCTCCTTTTTCCCGAATTAAATATTCTCCCACTCCTTAGGTAGCTACCCTCTTCATCAATCTCACTATCAACTGGGAACATCTCAGCTTACTCTATCCGTCTTGTCTAGGAATTCTTTCCGTCATGACCCATGCCCTCTGTGCACAATGATTTACTCATCAGATTCCATCCTTAAGATTCCCTTTTCACGTACTAGCATTTTAAACCACAATTTTAAGGACTTCAAATATCTGCCTCTATGACCTTGGAAAAATTCTCTCTCAACTTCACTATATGACTTCATAGTATCTATAACAATATCAGTAATATCTCCTTCCAAAATACTATCAATCCAGAAGTTGACAACCATGGAGATAGGATTAATAACACTCTCCATCCGTCAGATCAATTGAGGATTCCACTCCCTAGGTTCTTCGACTTGAAAAATTGTCTTCTGAGATGCTAGCCTTGCCAATCATTCATAAAAGATAATAGGGAATTCACTAAAGAAAATCTCATAAATATCTGAATAAAATTACCTTCCTAACCATTCTGTTGTAGTCTAATTGTTTAGGATACTTGGCTCTCACCTGAGAGACCCAGTTTCAAGTCCCAACAACAAAACCATTTGTTGCCTTGCTTAGACTAACCTAGGTTCAACCTTCCATCCCGACCAACAAAACCCCAAGGAATATTCCTGACAGAGCATAAACCCATCGGAAACACTTGTGATGCAAGTGAATTCTCACCCGAGATACCTATAGGGACTGGAACTAGGCTTCTGTAGTGATATAAAGGGATATTTCCATTCCAATACCCAACGATGTTGGTGGGTAAATGATCGTCGACATATAATATAAACAACAACATATGCAAACATAACACATTATTAATAACATATACCAACACATTTAATCATTATCATTCCATTTCATCATGTAAAAAAAATATATTATCAATCGTAGCAAGTCATAAATCATCATATAGAAAATGAGCATACACCATTTGACACATAATTTAATGTGGAAAACCATACGGGGAAAAACCACAAAAGAGCTCTTCATTTGACTTGAGTAATGTCTTCAACGCTTTGGTCTGTGCACACAGACGATAGACATATCCCCAAAACTCCATTACATTACATCCACGCACACATCTTGTAGACCGACAATACATTACCTCCATGACTCTTATTCATTCTTCGCTCTAAAACATACAACATTACAGGCTTCTTTAGAACTTAACCTCGAAATGCTCTATCTTATCTTCTGAACCCCATAAAGCCAAACCCTTTTACATTTTTATAGGATATAATGGCCGATTTTACATCCCACACCCACAACCCATAAGTGGACAACCTTTCTAACTAACTCACTGCATACAATTAATGTTTCCACAAAAATTGCCCAAAATTCAGAAGCTGACCATTCCCATTTCTGCTCCGTCGTTGCCCTGTTCACACCTCAACCAGTCTTCTCAAAACTTATAGACAAAACTTTATGTACCTTACCTAGGACCAACATCAACTATAATATTTGTTTTACATCATTTATTTATTTTATGTCATCTATAATATTATGTTTCTACTTTTCATATCGACTATAATTTTTTCTTTTACTTTTATTTTTTAACTTCTTTATTTTATGTTAGTTATAATATTTGGGACAGATGGACACATCCCCCCACCTGGGTTTTAGAAGTCAGCCTCTACATTTTTGTTGTTGAAATAACAATTAAGGCTGTCTTTTAATATGGATGATTTTTTCTTGAAATATGGTTGTATTTTTTTTACGACAACTGAATTTTACTTACTATATTTTTAAATATTTAAATCAATATTTTGTATTTCATTCACTACATTTAAATTCCTATATTTTATATACATGATTATTGAAGATTGTAAATGCATACACTGTTCACATAGATGTGAGGATATTCCTTTTTTTATTTGCCAAATCTTATTTCTATTCCACAGATCTGATTTTTGTCTAAATCACGCAGACCCAAAATTCCTTAGACCCTAATTTAACTTATAGATCCATATTTGTGTATGTTTGTCATATCAATATTATTATGGGTTTATATATTAATCTTATGAACCAACGTGACTTTTTGATTGTTAATTTTTATTGCTATTTTTTATGTCCTCCATAACATTCTTAATTTTTATTTATGTTTTTTCTACTTCTTATGTTCACTATAACATTTTTTTTACTTCTTTATTTTTTTACTTCTTACGTTTCTACTTTTTATGTTGGCTATAATATTTGTTCACGTCTTTTTTTTTACTTCTTTATTGTATGTAGGCTATAATATTATGTTTCTACTTTTCATATCGACAATAATATTATTTTTATTTCTATTTTTTATCTTCTTTATTTTTTTTTGGCTATAATATTTGGGACAAACTAACACATTCCCCCACGCATTCATGTCATAGATAAAAAATGAAAATTATAGACACACTCACCATCAAAACAAGACACTTTATGATTAACTAATTTTCGGAGGAGGGAAATATTTATTTATAATAGCAATCCATTAAAAAATTTCATAATCATTACGGAATGCAATGACCAAATTCTTTGGTATTTACATAAAACATGTACATTTACCTTCCCCACCTAGGTTCAATTCTTATAAGTGACATGTTTTCTCTTGTTGAGCCCCTATGTAGTAAATGAGTGGACCTATGTATGATTTTGGCAGGGCCTTGACATAAAAAGTAAGTTCAAGGCCCAACACTTTCACATGTGAAAAAAAAACATGTACATCTATAATAATTAAAACATGCTTAAAAATAAATTAGTAAACATATTTTTCCAATATATATAATAGTACCTAGATTGAGATGAGACTTGACATCATGAGGTCTATGGTATTTGGGGGGTGTTCAAGGGTTCTCTTCAAGATTTTGATTATTTTGAGCCATTCTTTCGTAGTTTCTACCATGCTCGGTGCTATGCTATGTTCTGACGGTATCTTAGGCGTTCGCAAGAATGGAGGAGGACGAGCTAGAATACATAGAAATTAGGCATGAATCCCAATACTCTCCATATTTTCCCATTGTATCTTCATTTTAAATATTCAAAATGCGTGGAGAGAGACTCCTTCACTCAGTTTCTTGAACTAAACGGTGATAACAGAGGTTGGGAAGGGGGTCCTGAAATTTTGATAGCATATCTACATGCCACCACAACAGATGGAGAGAACATGGATGGCCATGTCACGATTATCAAAATTAGTAAGTCTCTCTTCAAATTTGGTGTTTAGGTTGATATCTCGGTTAGAAATATTTCTCCACTTGCCAGGGGGGACCCCCTTCCTCCCGCATTAGCTTGAAAGATCAAGTCTTGGGTGCAAACAACCATGTTTCTATGCCTTTGGGAATCTCGATGCATCCAGAGTCAATCAAGGGTGGTTCTGCACCCCTTAGGAGAAAATATAAGAAATATATGATCAAGCCCAAACAATGCAATGTCTAGATGGTGATAGGAAAAGATGTGGCCTTGGACTCCATTTCGAACTATTTGGGAAGGACTTTGGTTGGATGTTTCATTGGTTATTCATGAGAGAGGAAGCCTTAAAAGGATGGATAAATATCTCATGGTTTCATTGTCTTGGATATATTCCTAATTTCCATGTTTTAGCTAGAGGGTGGCTTAGAATTTTGCTTAAAATATTCAAAAAACTCAAAAAGTTCCTTTTTCTAAAGAGTGGAAATGGGTTCCATCTAGACTTTTTCTATAGTGTTGGATTGTTGGTTTTAACCCATCTAGAGAGCCCTATAACCTTCAAAAGGTATGGAAAATATTATTAGGTCTTTCATTGGTGTCTTCACATGGGGAAGCCTTGGAGGTTATAGGCAATAAGATTAGTCATTTCATCACTTTAGAGGATGGCTAGGAGGTAAAAGTGGATATAACATGGGACTGGGTTTTGATTGAATTGGAAATAAGAGATGGTTTACATCAATACACCGAGTTTGTTTTTGGTGAATCCTCCTAGATTTAGAAAATTGATTATTGGAGACTCCCCTTAATATGCTTTACGTGCCATGAAGTGGGACATGTCCAATATTATTTCCTAAAGTCTATCTCTAGAGATCCTCACAAAAAGGTTTGGGTTAAAAAATCCTCGATTTTGTCTCCATCTTGTAGTATGTTTCCTCTTGGGTCAAAGGTCCCCTCAAAAGATAATGCACTATATCTAGAAGCTGTTTCTTCTTTAAAAGATGGATTAAAATGAATCTCATGATAAAAGGAAAATTATCTGTATATGTCGCTACTAAGATCAAATGCCCCTACGGAATAAAATGCACCCTCTCTAGAAGTTGTTTCTTCTCCAAAAGAAGGTTTAAAAGGAATCCTGTAAAAGGAAAATGGTAAGCTCATTTCACCTCTTAATCCCTCTGTGTTTATTCCTCCTTTAAGCATTGATGTCTCAAATGTACCCATGATGATACTAAAGTCCCTCCCTCTTCATTGAATTTCCCTCACTTTATTCTCTCCTTGGTGCCTAACATAATACCAGTTTTTGTAGCAATACTAATAGCCACATGACCACGCTTTTCCTTCAAAGCACTCAACAGGACTCATGTCTTTAACAAAAATTCAAATTCTTCTATTCAATACTACAATAATACAAGTCAGAATACAATACAAGATAACAAGAATGATATGAATCATTACCCTTCCTTTAATTACAGAATTTACTTCGGTCCACACTTTGGCCAAATTTACATAGCCAACATTCTTGGCCTAGAGTTGTCTCGACCTATGTGACTGTTACAACAACACAATCCTTTTTTTAATCAAATTTGTCCCTTATTTGATTCATGCAACCAACCAGTGACCAACTATGCTCCATTCACCTAACTTCGACCAACCTTCTACTTCATCCTCTCCATTATTTTGAGATTTCCTCTAGGCTAATGTTTTGTTTCCCCTCCATTAGGAGATGAAAAATTATGGTGGTTCTACTACACATTGTCTCTTAAAATTTTCCTTCCTTTACATCCATTGCACTTGCGACATTATAGGCCATCATTATGAGACACATGGATGAGTGTTGGAGCAAGTAAAATGTGAAATTAAAGCATAAATCCCATAGCATGGAGTCGTAGCAACACATAATCGTTGTAGTGTGGAGTTGTAGAGGCACACAATTGTTGTAGCATGGAGTTGTAGCATCAAAATATAAGTGTTGTAGCGGCACAAACATTTCGGTAATGTAAAGTTGTATCAACAGAGTTGTAGCAATATTCATGAAAAGGAGTAACATGGTGATTTGTAAAATAGAGTCACATCCCTCCTTATTTCTCCTAAAATACACTTTCATAGAAATGAAATATCATTTGGGTGATGTGGATTGCCCAAAACTAAGGATTCTTCTACATCAGATACCATTGGTAAGAAAAATTCAAGCATTTTGCTCAAATATTTTTTTGAATATATTCCCCACTTTTCTTTTTCCTCTTCTTCCATAACCTATATACAATCCCAATAGGATTTACATTCTGCAAAAGCTCATACTCAAGAAGGCCGAATTCCTTCAAAACCGTGCCCAATAGGGCATATTTCTTGCAAAAATCCATGCCCATAAGGGCATACTACCTCCCCATCCTCCCACTGAAATAGGATCAACAATGCACGATGTCCATCCTCTACATTCTTCTCCCGGGTTTTAAAATTTTTGTTGGTATCACAAAGAAGACCATCTCTAAGAAATCCATTATGCACATCTTCAAAATTCATGGTGTCCATGATATACACCAAATCCACATCGAAATCAAACTTCTCAATACTATTTGCTCTTGACTTCAACACTTCATTTCATTGTCCTACAAAAACAATCTTCATTACAAAGGATTCATATTCATGATTGGATTCATCAGTTGTTCTTTTTTCTTTAATTTCAACTTTCATTTGGTAGCTTAATGAACATACCCTATCCATTCCTTGGACTCTTTGATCACCTTCCGATACACTTGGGTTTACATGGCGATCTTTCCCTTCTGGATAGCATCCTTTTTGGATTCCTTTGTACATTATTGTGTACATGTTAACATGTTATCTACCATCTGAACATGATGCAATATCCATGTTTCCATTAAATCACAATCTAGTGTGGTATCATTATCCTCCTTTTCTACTATGCATCCTCTAAACTAGCAACAGATATGAACCAAAATTAGATTTTGTTCACACCTCTTGTCATCAATTCGATCCTCCACTTGCATGAAAAACTCTACTACACTGTTCATAAGGTGTACATACACCATATCCCTAGATTCTTTGGAAAACATCCGCAAGAACTCAATGCCCTATAAAATTTGAGTCTATAAAACAAATAGTCATTAATGTATTGGGTTTTGGAAGTCCCTTTAAGATGATTTATTTCATGGTATCTTTGGGAATCACTCTTATTATCGGCTCATATTAAAAATTTAACATGATTTAAAGCAAACATTCATACACTAAAACTTCATGATTTCTACCCAACATTTGACTAATGTGTCCTACTTCCAAACCAACTTGGAGATTCCACCCATCACTTCTTGCAAGCAACACATCCCTTACCTTCTCTTTTACTTCATTAAACCTCAATTGTATGAATAATGAACAAGATTTTTCTTGAAGACAATATCCTTCAGCCACATTTCTTTCCTATACATCCTTTGCACACACTTTTTCCTTATGCACAAACCTCATAAGAAAAGTATCAGCAATCTGGATGACATTTACCAATTCAATTTCAAAAAGCACCTTGTCGCTTCTTAGCTGCAACTTTTTTTCCTATTCACCCTTACATTCTTACCCAACTTGGAATTCATGCTTCTCAAACAATACCTCATTCCATAAGAGGAACCCAAAGTAATTACTAGTTGAGCTATCATCCGTGCTATCACTCTTAGGGAAAAATCACCACGTGTTCTTTCAGTAATTACATTTACAACAAACCCACTTGTGTCTTCCATATTCACCATAAATATTTTGATGAGTTTCCATATAAATTCAATATAGAACATACCTCTTCTTTCCAAAATCGTTCCCTTATAATATAGGGTTTCCTCATTGGTTATTCTGATCTACATCATATCATCCTTTACGAAAGCTGGGAATTCCCATTGATTGGGATAATATGTTTCCAATTATGTTGGAACAAGCATGCCCTTTCCATCTTGCATATCTGCTAATAGAATATAAATTATCTTATAATATCCAACCTCACCTTAACCATGAGATTCAATGGAATAGTCTCTTTCCATGTGTATCCTCGCATGCATTTGTTGTGCCTACAAAAATAACATCAAATGTGTTAGGAAAAATAATTGTTCATCTCTCCATGTGTAACATACCTAACACAGGTCACTTGGTAAGGAAGGGTATAGGGGATCTCTTTATAGATAAATAGAGATGATATTATGTTTAACACAGATTCCAAGTTCACATAATCAGATATGGTTGGTTTATCATAAAATTTGTTTCTTCATTAAACTAGTCATGAAACTCTTAACTAGTAAATTAAAGTAGTTAGTCACTAACTGGGATGCATAGTTTTAAAATAAACAAATGTCGAATATGATTCATATGCATAAGGCTGCATAATAAATTCATGCATGTCCAAAATATAAAATCCAATTAATTCAAATTTCATAATATCATCCAACCAATTCTTTCTCATCCAATGACTAGAACAATTCCTACAATTCCTACAAAAATTGTAACTAGTTTCTACGCCAATATCGAGTTCTTAAGAAATAGAGTTTAAATAATGCATGAAATGATATTAGAATACCATGTTCAGCCATGTGACAGTCCATATTAGCTTTGAACAACTTATACAAACATAATTAAATTACACTACAATTTATCCTCAACAAATCCCAATTAGTGTACTACTAGTAGGAATACACAACATCACAATTTGTAACCAATTCTTTCCCATTCAAACCATATTTATACTTTGAGAATAAATAAAAATGAATACAGATATAATGAGCCATTAAACCACTTCTAAATCATATTTCATTGATAAATTATTGAGTACAAAAATACGGTACAATAACTAGTACATTTCTGTCGGAAACTGCTAATCCCGAAGAGGATAAAACTTGCTTCAATTAAATTTTATCAAGCACACACAACCTACATAATAACCTTAATATTCAAGAAAACAAATTAAATGATTAAGTACTTATATTAATAGTGTGTGACTGGTGGAAACAAGACAACTTTCCTCCCAGCCTATGACCTTTCCTAATGTGTGTTTTCACATCAAAAGATCCCCTTGAGCTGAGGTCCTAGAATCCAATATCAGATGGTCTCTTCTAAATGATACTAAGTTCGATCCACTCGCTTTCCTCGAATCATATCCCTCTCCCATAAAGGAGAGCCGATTATTTCTTGAGATTATCCCCCTCTCTCAGAACACCCACTGACCTCCAAGGTCACTTTATCAATTCAAACCCCCACTGCAACATTCACATATTGAGAGCACTACCCCCTCATCACCCGATACCGATATTATCCCCCTCTCCCTTAGGTAATAGCACAACCATGAAGAATACCCCACCCATGATTATCCCCCTCTCCTGATGGGTGAATTCTTAAATCAACTCTTCCGCCCCCCAGGGCCAAATTACCAATTCGAACCTCCATTGGAGCATTTGAATTCACAAACAAATACCACTCTATGGATCACACAAGACAAACCCCTATTATGTAATTGGATTCACACAAAACAAATAAACATGGACTCTTCGGATCCCTCCTAGAGTATCCACCAACACACAAAATACTGATCCCTTGGATCAATTGGCATAATCACCACCAAATATGTGCAAGTATCCGACAATTCTTGCTTGGAATTCTCTATTTCTCAGATCCCAAATATGATGAACTCCTCAACCTGCAAAACAATGAATGAATGGGTTCCTTTTGCAATTTGAACCTTTTTTCCCCAATTTGAGTTGCTTCTAAAAGTTTGACTCTAGACCATTGAGGAAGGACTCCCAACTCACTGGGGCTTCCTAACCACCACTCACTGACTCATTCAAGTTTACCTTTCGGCACTTGAATTCACTGAAATTGACTCTAAAACACTACATAGACACTTCCCATGCATGGCTAATTCAAATTCACCAATTTAGCTCCAAACATCCCCCTAACTGACTCTTAATCAACCATAAATTACTCCCATTCACTAGAGACAACTCCATTTCATAAGGACTGACTCAAATTCTCCCTTGATCACTCCCATGCATTTAATTAGAATCTACTTTAACCAAAATTCGTGACTAAAATCAAAATTTTATCCAATTCCTAGATTGGTCACTTAATTAATTAAAGATAACCTTAAATCACTTAACTCACAACTAGTGTTCCTAATGTAACTAAAACAAAGACTCAATATAACTGGTAGTCTTTTAAATTAATTAAATTAACTGCCCTTAACTCAATTAACTCAATTTAACTGATACTAACTAACATTAAATCCATATTAACTGAAATTAACTGGCATTAACTCCACCTAACTCAATTTAACTAAAATTAACTAACAGTGACTCAATTTAACTAATTTATACTCAAATTAACTTAATTAACTCGAAATTTGGTGCACACCTTGACCAAACTTTGCCTAATAGGCACATAGTTAGTGTGTGAAGTGGAAGTGGGCCCCACTGTTGATTGGATGAGGAATATTCTCACCTAGGATGTATATTTCCAATGCAAGTGCATTCATGGCACTAATTATGGTTTTTTGGACCCCCGTAGTTTGAAACTAAAGAAATTAGGCAGGCAAGAGTAATGTTAGGGGGTGATGTAATTCCTACCCCAACCCCCCAACACCATCATTGTCACGTTGTGCCATTATTAACTATAATAATAATTTATTGTAATTGAAATAAAATCCATCTCATGAGGTGTCCATGGTCCTGGAACCTAGTGCCAAATCAACAAAGCAAAATAATCAAATAAACCAATGTACTGGGCTTACCTTCAAGATATTACATCCCATTCCCCTTAAAATAATGCATCGTCCTCGATGCATACTTACTCTTACATGTCATCAGACATGCCTTTATCATTGCCACTCTCAGAATTTATATTCTGAGACACCAAAGTACTTCCCATTAACACCTTCTTTTCTACCCGTCTCCTCATACTATGGAAGGTGACTTCCTTCACCCTATCGGTTCCTTAAAATATCACCATCCCATTCATAGGATTCCCGTACAAGAACATGGACTAGCAGAGTGGTCTCCATGTAGAAGCAAGGGTCAATCTTAGATCCATGTCATAGCATCTTCAAGACTCATTGCAATGCCTTCAATTCTTCAACAAAATAGATTCATTTGAATCTTATTTCAATGTATAAATCATGTGATTACCCATCAGGTATAAATATAGAGGATACACAAAATGCTTCTTAATGATACATGAAATAAATTCCTATTAATTACCCAATTTTCATTAGTATATGTAAAGTTATAAGAAAAATATAGATACTTGTTCATCAATCTATTCACATCACCAATATACTTTACCAACAAGGATCATAAAGATACGTTTCTTGACATGTATTACAACAATAGCAATTGTGTGCAACATTGACCATTGTTCAAGCACATACTATCTTTTCAAGACCAACATCTTACATTAACAAGCTCTTTACCACATTCCAATAATATATAAGGGTACTTGACTTAATCACAAAGAATCATCATATCATACCAATGATCTTATTTATTCCTAGTACTTGGCTTATCATCAAAATTGCTATTTTGCAACATAATCAAGTTATTATTACCAAGATCATTCCTAGAGGAACAATTGGTGCACTCAACACATATCAACAATATTAAAATGCATCTATATATTTCCAAGTACCATTCAATTTCTATTGTTACCTTTACAAAAAAAGAACCCATATGATATATTGCATATTAACAGACGTTTTTTGCTACCATAGGACATTCATATGAAACGTAACTCATTATTCATAAAACCCTATAAAATGTAATATGAACCTCTTCAACATATTTATGGAACCAAAACAAATACCCAACTTTTAAAATTTATTTAAACAAAATCAAAATATATCACATCACCCATCGAATCACCTAAGACTTGAGATTAATGTTGAGTTGTAATTTCCACCCATTATATTTCTAATTGTTTTGAATTCATCATGGTGCTAAAGTTATTATATCTGAATTAATCTAAGACAAGTAAAGCACATTAAAAAAAAACTTATTCTAAGTATACCAATCCCATGAATGCATTCCTTCTTTCTTCCATAGGTCAAGACTTTGATTCTATAACAAATAACTATCATTATTTCTTAAACATAAATGGAAAAACCATAATAATGTTCTTATGCATAGGGACATTATAGTTAATGGAGTTAGATAATATCTTATGGTTTGTATGGTAGAGAAACACTTTTTACGTCAATCTTTATTAGGTTCAAATCACTCTTCATAATTACTTTAGTTGATATTCAATAATGATCACTTTTCATGCTTTTGGCATGCCATTTGGTACCTATATAGGTTATCCTTTCATAAAAGTATCTAAATAAATGATTTTAAGGTTAATGAAAGTCATAATTTCCATAGTTTTGCAATTTGGTCATTCATTATGTGAAGTCAGTCTGCTTAACCTATGTTATCTAGAGTTCAAAATAACATGCTCATGCACACATGTAGTAATTTAATATGTACACATATTTTCTTTTTAATCATGAATTTTAATATACCAAGCATTTGAGGTTAAGGATTGAAATGTTAAGGTTCAACGTTTAAATTTAGATGTGAATTTCTACTTATATTGACACTTCTTATTAATGACCAATGGAATATAATATCTTGATGACTAAAGTCCTAGTTAACTCTTCTTAATACAAGTAAGCAATCCACTACAAGACATTTATTTTATGGGTTCCACAACGTCTAGTTTTTAATTTAAGTACATTCTTCCCGATATTAGGATAATCTTTAACATGTTACACTGACCTCATATTCTGTAATAGGATAATTACCTAGCCATACCAAACATATCACGTCGTCATACATATATACACATAGGTATATTTATATATATTACTCCTATACACCTTCGACTCAAAAATTTGGTTACATATTCTTATACCATCAATCTTAAATACCTTATAATATGCATGACTACATATATACTGATATTTCCTCCTACCACATTTATATACACGCTATAATGCATATTCTAGGTACGCCTTACGTACTTTGTATATGCGTATACTATCGAAACATATATTGATATTTTATAACATATAGTTATATATTCACACACACACATACGATAATTATCATAATATTCCAAAATCTCTAACGCATGTAACCATGGCATATCTTATAATCATACATTTTATAATACATATACATAGACGATTAAGCAAAAAGTTGCAAGGTTGGGGATATGTTCTCTTCAGGAGAAATACCCTTTCCAAAAACCATACATAAGTAATA
>LPNX010975025.1:483204-542358 GCA_001517045.1 Pseudotsuga menziesii
TTTCTTCCATGAAAATTCCCTTTCCCAAACTAACAATCAAATCATTAAAATATATGAAAACTTCAAAAAAGGAAGCAATGCTCTCCAAGACCCTGTATATGCATTAATATATGAGTAACACACACACACGCACACATCACATAGCGCTAGAGGTTGGTAACGACTAATTACATAAGCTAATAAATTATTCATCAACCATCGAGAATCCATTCTCTCTATATATCATTGAGCAGAGGAGATACTATTCTCATCCACATAATTAAAAAATAATGGCGTCCCTTACCTTGTTAACAAGGAAATCCTAATTTATCTCATTTAATAATTACAAAGGTATATGTATATATTTCCATCAACTTATAATATATAATATAATATTTTTGAAAAATAACCCCCCTACTAATCATATTAGCTAGGCCCTATCCCAACCAATACGCTAAACCTATATTGACAACCCCCTAGGTTAATTCAATTCCTAAAATGTATTTACTTTTATAAACTAATCAATGAAAATAATTGTTCATCCTTAATAAGCATCAATCCCATATCTTCACTTTAATACTTAATCAAACAAATCTTTAAGCTAAATTCAATATCCAATTAAATTAAAACTTTAACTTAAGTCAGTGCTTAACCAAACTACATTAGTTAAATTTACTAGGATTAAACTTAAAGTTAAGCTCAACACTTAACTAATTTAAAACTTTATCTTAAATTCAATGTTTAAGTAAACTACAACTTTTAGTCAGATTCATTATTTTATTAAGCTTAAGAATTAGAGTTAAGTTGAACATAAATGAACTACACTTTTAAGTGAACTTTTTTTTTCCTTTCCATTAAAATCATTATTTAATTAACTTAAGAACTTTTGGGTTTAATTAATATAAATTTAACCTTTAACTCATCTTGACTTAATTGATGTTTTTGTAGAGTTTTGTTATGGCAACTTGAGTGAAATGAATGTACACTAATTTCAATAATTTTTAAACTATACATAAATACAATTATATCCCCTTTAGCCTTACTGTTGTCATAATTTAAACAAATAATTCAAGGATTGTAATTATCACAATATATATAATGCATGCTATCACATGAGCATGCATATCATAGGGTACATATATAATCTTTATACAATACTTTGTTTTAATGTCATGCATGGCCTAGGTTTCACTTCATAGGACTTGAGACATGGGAGTTAATAATAAGCACGATAGTTTAGTTTAGGGTTCACAATTTGTCTTTAACAAATACTGGAAATGTGAAGTGTTAGTCATAAAAACATGGTTAAGACATCACTAATATCTTTCAACATCATAAAAAACTAACTAAAATACATAAAATACAGAGTAACAATTGCATAGAAGGTCCAAACAACCCTAGTGTTGTAATCGAGAGCTCTGATACCACTTGTAACATACCAAACCTAGGTCACTTGGTAAGGAAGGGTATAGAGAATCTCTTTAGATAAAAAAGAGGGCTAAGATTATGTTTATCAGAGCAACTAAGTTCACATAGTCAGATATGGTTGGTTTATAATAAACATTGTTTCTTCATTAAACTAGACATGAAACTCTTAACTAGTAAATTAAAGTAACTAGTCACTAACTAGGATGCATAGTTTTAACATAAACAAATCTAGAATATCATTTAGATGCAGAAGCATGCATAATAAATTCATGGCTGTCCAAAGTATCAGATCTAATTAATTCAAATTCCATATTATCATTCTACCAATTCTTTCTCGTTCAGTGACTAGAACAATTCCTGCAAAAACTATAACTAGTTTCTACACTATTATGGAACTCTTAAGCAACTGAGTTTAAATGACGCATAACTTGATATTGGGTTGTCATGTTAATCCACATGAAAATCCATATCATCTTTGAACAAATGATAAAAACAATTAAATTACAGTGCAAGTTATCCTCAACAAATCCCAATAAATGTACTTGAACAACTGATAAAAACATAATTAAATTACAGTGCAAGTTATCCTCAACAAATCCAAATTACTACTAGTAGGAATATACAACATCACAATTTCTTACCAATTATTTTCCATTCAACCCATATTTATCTCTAAGAATAAATACAAATAAATACATCCATAATCAACCATTAAGCCACTTCTAAATCATATTTCATTAATAGATTCTTGAGTACAAAAATATGGTACAATAACAAGTACATTTTTTGTCGAAAACTGTTAATCCTAAAGAGGCTAAAAACTTGCTTCAAATTAAATTTTATCAAGCACACACAACCTACATACTAATCATAATATTCAAGCAAATAACTTAAAGGTTTAAGTACTTATATTATTAGTGTGTGACAGGTGACAACAAGACAATGTTCCTCCCAACCTATGACCTATCCTGACGTGTGTTTTCATGTCAAAATATCCCCCTAAGCTGAGGTCCCGGAATCCACTAGAGCATTCAAATTCACTAACAAATATTGCTCTACAGAGCACACAATACGAGCCACTACTAGAGCATTCGCTTCACATAAAACGAATAACCATGGACTCTTCGGATCCCTCCCAAGGTATCAAACAACACACAAAATATTGATCCCATGGATCAATTGGAAAAATAACCACCAAAATTGTGCAAGTATCTACCAATTCTTACTTGGAATTCTCTATTTTCTCAGAGCCTAACTATGATAAAATCCTCAACCTACGCAACAATGAATGAATGGATTCCTTTCTCAATTCGAATCCTTTTTTCCCATTTCGAGTTTCTTCCAAAAGTATGACTCTAGACCACTGAGGAAGGACTCCAAACTCACTGGGAATTCCTAACCACCACTCACTGAATCATTCAAGTTTACCTTTCGACACTTAAATTCACCAAGACTAACTCTAAAACACTACACACTCCCCATGCATGGCTGATTCGAATTCATCAATTTAGCTCTGAAATTCCCCTTGACTGGCTCTTAATCAACCATAAATTACTCCCATGCACCGAAGATAACTCCATTTCATAAGGACTGACTCAAATTCACCCTTGATCACTCCCATGAACTTAATTAGACTCTAATTTAACCAAAATGCTTGACTAAACTAGAAATTGGCTCCAATTCTTAGACTGGGCACTTAATTAATTAAATATAACTTGTAATCACTTAAGTGACAACAAGTTTCACTAGTGTAACTAAAACAAAGACTCAATTTAACTTGCATTCTTTTAAATTAATTAAATTACTCAAAATTAACTGCCCTTAACTCCCTCGAATGCGGGTACCAACGAGACAAACCAACGACGCGCAGTGCCTTGGTTTGCAAGTCATACGTCTAGCACCTTGCATGCAGAAGGGACGTCATATAGTTCCACCACCACAGTTTCTGGAACTATTTCTCGCATGCGAAGGGGGAAGGTCGTCACTTTCGGGCTCTCGACGTAGGTTGGCGCCTTTCTATCCTCCTCTTGTGCATTCATGGCAGATCAGATGAGTTTAATGAAGGTTGGTACACAGTTATGGTTTGGACAGGGTGGCGATATGAAGTGAATCACCATGGAATATCATGACATTGTCTCAGGTGGTTTCTCTAATTATCTGTGTCTGAGAGTTGGCTGCTCTGCGCAAATTGAAGCCTGGTCTCAGATTAAGGGTGGCGTTGGGATTGGGTGCTCACTTTTGATACTACTTGGAATTCTCCACTAGTCAGTCGGTTCTCGAGGAAATGGTTTTATTGCAGGTTTTCATAGCTTGAGGAGCACCAACCATTTTGATCCTTATCTGTGCAGTGTTCGATCCTTCTCTGTGCAGTGTTCGACCCTCCCTACAACACCCATCTCACAAGACATTCCATAACCCCCCAACAACGTTGTTGTTATATTGTGCCATTAATAATAATAATAATAATAATTGTAATTGAAATAAAATCCATCTCATTAGGTGTCCATTATCATGGCACCCAATTCCAACTCAACAAAGCAAAAAAAGCAAATAAACCAATGTACGAGGCTTACCTTCGGGATATAAACCATGGAATTCTACAACCATCCATGATTTGTTATGTGAAAATCAAGGGTCTCGAGTGTTTATTAGAAAACTTTATAGGTTTTCACTTGTTTTGGGTTATGTTTTCTGTCAATTACCCACCATGTTGGTGGACACATTTATTAATTTGAGACCTTGCATCCATAGGAATAACATTTGTTCTAAGAGCCTGAAGCATAGTGTCGCGACAACAAGTTTTTTTGTATTGTGGGCACAATCCATGATACAATGGTGTTGTTCTTAGATTTTAAAAAATATATCCAATTTTGCATCAACTTTTTCCACCGAAGTGTATCAATTTAGAATTGGTCAATGGATAAAATTTTAAAGAAAAATCATTGATATAAATTTAATTATAATAAAAATCTTTATAAAGTTTAATATTATTGTCAAGAAAAAAGTAAATTTAGAAATTTGTTCTACAATTTGTATGAGTAGGTTGAGTTTAATAATTGGGTTAGGGAGTTTATATGTTTGGTTTTCTTAAATAATTTAAAGTAGAACCTTGTGATTAAGGTGAAAAGAAACATGTATAGGTTTTGTAATTTTATTATTTGTCATTTGTTCATTATATTTTTATTTTAAATTACAAGGAAATTTTTTTTAGTAAATCCAAAGGATGCCTCCTCACATTCTATCCAAATGCTCAATTAACATTGATGATAACCAATATAGCTAAGTCCTTGGGCTTACTAATTGTCATCTTACTTGAGGAACTAAAATAATGTTCATGATTAATCCTCTATCACAACTATCTAAGTGCAATTTCACTCTTAATGGCATTGCTAAGTAATAAGTTGAGGAGTGTTTGGATAATTGGTTGCTAATCTTACCTAGCTGAAATGTGAAGGATTTGTAACTATTAGCTTGCCTTTACCAATCTAATTTTCCAAATTCGCAATCTTTTCCAAAGTTCGTCTTTGGAAAAAGTGCATATCTAGTTCACTATTCATCAAACTAACTATGGCTCCTTCCATAATGTATGTTGGAACTTTTAGATTGTCAATGCACATATGATTTTCCAAAGTGCAATTGTTGGTGCTTCTATAGGTGTTCATAATCACCATGTTTCTGATTGTAGTGATATTGTAAATGTAAATCCAATTAGTTAATTTGCAAAGTGCTTGAAAACAATGGATTTGTCAACAATCATATTAACATTAAAAAAAATTGCAATTGATTGTACTTGTACTTGTACTTGTACTTTTCACAACGCACTTGTACTTTTCACATTGCTATTATGATTGGTAATTTTATAAATCTTCATAGCATTCATTGTAATGGTTTTAGACATGTTCTTGTGACTCCACTCTATTATCATTGGTGCTTTTATAGGCCTTCATAATATTGATTATCATAATTTTTCACATCGTTATAAAACATATTGTTTTCAGAATCACCATGATTTTGACTATAGTGATGTTGTAAATGTAAATCATAAGCACACTAGTACTAGCTATGTATTCTTATATGCTTTTTTCCCAAAACAAGTCTATGTTCATAAATAATTTACCCTTCTGCTTAGCACCATACTGCTTCTTGATTTTCCCTACCATTCAATTTTCACTGTCCTTCTACTCATGCTTTGAAAAAAAGTCCATATTCATAAAGACTTTAACCTTATTCTTTGCAGCATACTGGTTCTTTCTCTACAATTGTCCTTTTTCTCTTATCATGGACATTTTCACTTGTGATTCTTGTTTAAAATATAATATCATATAACACATAAAACCTAATTTCTAAACATTACTATTAATCCATATGCATACAATTTTTTTCCAAAAGAAAAAAAGTTGTTTATATTGATCAGAAAATGTTTACATACGAAAGTATGTATTGTTCTTGCTGATAGCAAAATTACAACATAATATCACATCATATATGATGCATTTCCTTTTTTTGTACATATACGCAACAAAAGAAACCAAGCTGAGTCAAAAACTGTCCTGTGCAACTGTTTCTCCCATAGGGAGCTTCCTACGAGAAAACTGTAAATAGCGTTTACTTTTGCTATGGTTGTAAACCGAGATCCTGTCTGAAACCAAAAAAACTGTCTGAGTTTAGAGTTGTTCTGCAAAAAATGTCTACAAACTGCCTTGTCCTAGTGGTAGATCCATGAATGGCCTATGGTAGAACTCATTGGCCTTTGTCTCCTTTGTCTCTGTGAATTTCCATGTTCCCCACTCCATATTTATTCTTGCCTTTGAAAGTCGATCTGCATCCATGTTCCATTCCCTGTAGACATGTTTGAGTGAAAGAGATTCAAAATTTGCAAGAAGTCTGCTAAATTCTTCAAATAGTGCTTCTAGTGAGGTGTTTCTACACTTCTGAATTTTATTAATCCAATTTATTACAACCATAGAGTCACCAAATACTTGTAGTTTTTTACAATTTCTTTCAATTGAAAAATATAGGAGAAGCTTTATAGCCATAAGTTTAGCATAATTGTTTGTTCTGGTGCCCAGTACCATTGACATTTGGAAGTGATGAGTTGGGTTTAGGAAGAGGGTGGCTCCTCCCCCACATTTCAAGTGCTGAGAAGCTCCATCAAAAAAATCCGAGAGGATATCTTTGTACAATTGTTCATCAGTGAAGATCCATATGCATACAATATATATATATATATATATATATATATATATATATATATATATNCAAAGAATAAAGGTATGACCAAATTACATAATCCACTCAATCATTACATATGGGATCAACAAGAGCATCATGTCAATTACAAGAATTGAACTTGGGTGGGGAGGGTAACAATAATTCCTCCTCCCAACCACCCAAGCATGTTACAAATTCTATCCATGCATCTATGTATTATATAAAATAGAGATAAGCTTATTTATAACACACATTATACTCATATAAAATAGAGATAAGATTAACTATAGCGTGTTAATTACAATACATTAACTCATATACAAAATCTTTGTACAATTATTCAATAACTGAAGTGCAAAACAATAATACGAAATCTAAAAAATAAGTCTATTGTACATGCACCATACTTTGACTTACCTACCCTAGTCTTGTCACATGTTGGTCTCCCACCCTACAACTACAACATATTTTGGAAGAAGAACAAGCATTGTGGGTTAAAAAATATGGCCTCAAAATAAAATGATAATATCTAACAAGGAACAATTCTTAACATATTTTTGATATATATAAAAAATTATAGTAATGAGGGTTGAGAGGATGTGATACCAAACAATTAATAAACTATACCATTGGTTGTATTGATTCAAAGGTCTGTACCTTGAAATATAAAAGAGAACAACAAATCCTAAGAAACACAATAAAGAATGCTCATGTGAAATAAGATTAAAGGATTGTCCATGGAACTAGATCCATGGCCAATTTTATGGTCATTGGAACAAAGTACAAAATCCCTTATAGGTAATTGGTATATATTCCATAAATAATATGTTCAATCATAATCAGATATATTGGCATTTACCTAGTGCATTGTAACCAACATATCCAATTACAATACTTGAGGTGTCTCTTGAGATTTCTGTTGAATCCTCATGCCCTGCTACAGATATCATCATATGAGAAATACTGAAATCTCCAACATTGTTCGTAAGCATCTCATCTAGTAAAATGTTAAGCTTTCAGATCCCAGTGAAATTTTAGAAGGTTTCAGAGTACATTGGCAAATTCAGATTGCAATGAAAACTTATCCAACATGGGTAGACGAAAATATGATGAATTTTACATAAAACACTTTTTGAAATAGTGCATGCATTCATACAGAGCTTTCAATTGGCCGATTTCAAAGAATAGGAAATAGTACCTAGCTGAAATTTGTAGAGGCTGAGGTTTAGACATATATACTCACAAAATCCACACGTGGGATTTTATGAATATAATAATATCAGATGAATAAGATGGTGTCATTTAAGTGGTGGTGTCGTGATACTTAAGTTTAGAGGGAATACTTTCAACACAAGGATTGGTCCATAACCATTTTAACTCCATATATTTGATTATGTATAAAGGTGTCACAAGACTTGAGAAGCAAATATCAATTTTTTGAACACTGAGATTCTAAGTACATAAAACATTAAAACTAGTACTCTCAAGTTTTTTTATACCTTTCAACCCATCCTAACCTTACATGTCTATGCTCCATTCAAAATTTAGAGATATCAGAAAACTTGAGAGTACCAATTTCAATGTCTTTTGCACTTAGAATGTCAAAGTTTAGAAAATTGATATCTGCATCTCAAGTTTTGTGATACCTTTCAACACAATCAAATATACGGAGTTAAAATGGAAACGGACCAATTCTTGTGATTAAATTACTTTTGTTGAAGGTATTCCTTCTAGTCTCCAATATTGGTTAAATTAGTAGAATTTGTTTTCCATGTCTCCTCTGTATTTTAGCTTGAATGACTTATTCACTTGTTTCAATTTGTAAATTCAAATGGCAGGGACTAAGCTGGTTGCATATCTTGTTTTCAAATATTACATAATTTATTTGTAAGTTAATAATGATAAGAGTATTATAATCACTTAGATACCTAAATAGAATAACTAACATACTTACTTAGCTAGTCAATAGTATTAATGTAAATGGTTGATAACTTTTACATACTATTTATATTGAACATATTTATATACTATAAATATAACTAACTAATACCAAACCGACATATAAATATAAAATAAATATCTGGACATTATTCTATAGTGAATAACTATAACTATTACTAAACTAACTTTAATATAAACATAAAGGAATGTATCCCATATGATAGGTATAGTAAACACCATCAAAGATCAATTAATATGTTTTAGTAGGCATTTCTCAAGTAACTAAAGTTGAAGTATAGCTAAATATTCCATAGGGTAAAACCTCTTTATGAACTCTTACAAGATAGTAGGAAGAAAAACCAAGATCCATAGAAGTGAATCTTAAGTTCCTACTTTCTACTTTAAAATAGTAATATGTGTCATGTAGCAAATATTGGTATGGTTGTATTGGATGAATTTCCAACTTCATTTTCATGCTCACTCATAGAACACTCATTAATATATTCAATGCATTATTTTGTGACTTTTGTTCTTTTGAGATTAATACCGTTTTGATACATACTAAACCTAAAAATTGGAGTTAAGATATAGCAATTATCTCTCTCTCTCTCTACACAGACACACACACACACACACACACATGGAAGAATGGTGTTCAAGATAAGAATTAAGAGGTGAAATAATCATCATTTGAAAAATGAGGTAAGAATTATCGATATCACCCTCAATTGGATTTCAATGCACTGACGATTGACCTGCATCTTCTTTTTGTTGTTCTCTCAACAATGCTTGTCAATGCCTCACATTTATTTGGTCCTTTCTCGTATTTTGTCTTAGTTAATTTGATCACGATCATGTGTTTTTCTTCGACGTTTCTTGTTTTTTATGCTGATTGACTAATAATAAACAAGATTTTCCAATTTCCTTTGAAACAATATATATCCCTATGTGAAAAATTATAAAAACAATGTACATCGTTGAAGTATCAATAGGTTTGTAATGGTAAAATGAATTCTGAATCATGTTTTTGTGTTTCATACAATTGGTGTTGGTTGGTTGGTTTATTAATTGTTCGGTTGATGGTAGAAATTTTGTGGTTATTTGTTGAGGAAAGAGATTGATTAAGGTATTATCTTGATCAAGCTAATACTCACAAAAATATATGAAAAAATATGATGTAAAAAACAACTCGATTGAGCTATTTTCTTAACCTTATGTAAACCCTTAATCGAGGTATTTAAAAAACTGTTCAAACTCTCTATCAAGGATTTTTAATACCTCGAACGAGTTAATAGCTCAATCGAGGGATTTTAAAACAAGCCTCTAGCCCCCTTTTCTGCATATTTTATTTTACCATCCTCTTTGAAAGGCACAAACCCTATCATTGATTGCACCTTAGGAAGAGGAATTGATGACGGTGAATTCATCAATGAATCATCTATCCACTAACATATAATTTATACATTTTTGAGTTCATCTAATTTATAAAAAAACTTACACTTAAAAACCATGTCCACAACTTTGAAGGAGCTCAAAGAAAAATCAACAACATAAAAAGTACAAAACCAAAAAATTTAAAAATAAAATTTAATGCCCACATCAGTGCATCCTTCTTCAAAAGGATATTTTTTATTTTTCAATTTATGTAAGCAGTTAAAAAAAATTGTGTGCACACAAATGTGTACAAATGTGATTTGGATATTCAACGATCAGCTTTGAAAATTAATAAAAAGTATAATTTTCCAAATTAAATTATTAAAAAATGGTACTCCTAGTTCATTATATATATATATATATATATGCACACAAGCTACTTGTTAAATTTTTCTTAAAATTTGCAAGGACAAACATTTCATTTAATGCAATTTGACACTTTAAATAATATTAGTATTTAAAAAAATCCTCATTGGAAAGATAACATATTTTCCTAAAATAAGAGATGTGGCAAGGGGCAGACTAAGCTCTTCCAGGGTTTGTGTCCAGGGTTAGACCTAACATCCTTCAGAACTTCCATTACATTGCAGTAGCACCTATTTCAAGCCGACCATCGGAATGACCTGCCAAGAATCCATCACGGCGAACTTGGGGGGGGCGACAGACCCCTCCCAGTCAAATCAAGATTTACCCTCGAGTGGGGGTTTTCCTGGTAATTGCTCCATGGTAAAGATTGAATCTGAGGATATTGCAATCCCAATGGAGGACACTGTAGGCATAGAGAATAATACTGCGGACAAGAAGAAGAACAATGGAACACCTCCTCGAAGAAATACTTATTTAGCAAGTATAAAAAATCAATCCTGCCTTAATCTCCTGGCAGAAAGAATCAACGCCAAAGCACAAAAGATAAAATAACATGCCCTCATAGGCAAGTTCATGGGATTCTATCCCACTCAACAGGCACTAAGAGGTTGGATAGAGGCGAAGTGGAATCCCAAAGTGAACTACGATCTACAATTAGGGTCGAAGGGATTTTTTACTATAATTTTCCATCACTTGGAGGACAAGGCCAGAGTGGAAGATGGAGCCCCATACTTCTTCAATGATACATGCCTATACCTAAGGAACTAGGTTGAAAGATTCTTCCCAGAGAAAGAGGAATTATCTTGGGATCCGTTCTGGATAAGAATGTACTCACCCCCCTAAGAATACTGGGACGATACCACCCTTCAAGAGATTGGTAATGCCCTGGGAACCTTTGTTTGAACCGTTGATCAAACCAAAATGAACAAATTCACGTCCTATGCTAGGATCTGTGTCTATATGCGTATTTCTAAAGCTCTCCTTGACACCATATTGCTAACCCATGAATATTGTGACTGGATTCAGCCCCTCGACTACGAGCATATCCCCTTCAGATGCAGAAAATGTCATGAGCATGGCCATCTTTTTAGAGATTGCCCCATAAAAAAATTGCATGGTGATAAACAAAAGGAGGAAATGATAGATGAGAAAGGTTTTCAACAAATAGGGAATAAAAAAATAAATAACAGTAAACTAGCTTAGGAAAATATCTAGGAACACAAACTAACCACAAGCAACAATTTTGAGGTTCTGGAGAATCAATTGGAGTGCCCGGATATGGAATTGACTCGCGAAGATAACAATGCGGAACCCATTCAAGAGATGGTCGATTAGCATAGGTTGGGATTGCATGAGGAAACCCCCCAACCTCTTCTAAGCATGCAGATACTTCTGGAAAAATCCAACCAGATACATCATATGATAAAGAGCATCAAGAATCCACAAACAGATTGGGACTCGACCCCCTTCTGGAGGAAGAAATGAAAGAGGCCTTTTTGGAAGAACTGGATCTACTGGTATTGGAAGACGTGTGTACCAGGAAATATTTAGATTTCATCCCAGCACAACAGATCCAACTTTTACAGGAAGCCTTAGCGAAATCCAAGGAACATAATAAATTACAATTTCACAATACTGCTCAAAAAGATAAGCAAAAATCTCAAAAGGACTCCAAAAAGAGGGATCACAAATCCACTCTTCAAAGAATAAACAGACTTGGCATGATGTTGGTTGAATCTGGGAAATATTCCCAGCTTAAAAAGTTCTTCTCTTCCCTCGTTGCAATTATCCAATGAAGATCATCTCTTGGAATGTTCGTGGTCTCAATGGTCATTTGAAGCAAAGAATGTTGAAAATGAAGAATAAAAAATATAAGCCTAATGTTCTTTTTATCCAAGAGACCAAATGCTCAAGTGAAATTGCTACTAAGCTCAAGTCTCACATTTGGAAATATTGCCTCACCATATCCATTGGTGCAAGAGGATTATCTGGAGGTATCTCCATCAGCCGGAATCCCCTCCTTGTTGCTCTTAGTAATGTGGCCTCCTCTCTTCATGCTATTTATTCCTCCATTCATCTGGTTGGAACCAATATCAAGGGTCACCTTCTGTATGTGTATGGATCTCAATTAACTGGTATAAATATGCAGCTTCTCAGCTTCCTGGAATGGTTCTCCAATATGCACATTGATTCCCCTATCCTCATTGGTGGATACTTCAATATTATAACCACGTCGGAGGAAAAAAAAGGAGGAATCACAACTCTTTCAAGTGACGATCTGGCCTTCAAAACCACTATAAAATCCTGTTCACTTGTGGACATCCAAAATTCCTATGCCTTTTTTATTTGGAACAATAGAAGGGGGGGATCTCATTAGATCGCTAAACGCCTTGATCGCTTTCTTATTTCGGACAACATACTTACCATGGGAGGGATTCTTGATGCTTCTGTCCTTCCCACACCAGGATTCAACCATTGGCATATCTCCCTCTCCTGGCATAGACATGGTACTCCCCTCTATAAACCCTTCATATTTAAAATTTTTTGGATCACTCATCCCACTCTCTTGGACTCTATTAGTTTGTGGTGGAATAGCATGATAGTGAAAGGTAGATTGAAAATGTCCATTATGCACCAAAACCTGAAGCAACTACGAATCCATCTCCACAAATGGAACCACACTACCTTTGGCAACATATTTGAAGATAAAGAGGAAATATAGGAAATTATTGAGACTCTACAACTTGGATCCATGGAACAGGGGTACAATAGGGATACCAAAATCAAGGAAATAGAACTCCTCACACAACTAAACAGAAGGTGTGATCAAGAGGAAATATTTTGAAAATACAAGTCCAGAGTTAAATGGCTTAAGGAGGGTGAAAAGAATACAACCTTCTTACATTGCTCCATGATGATGAACAAAATCAGCAAGCTCCACTCAGATGATGGAGAGATTCTAGAGGAACATGAGGCTATGTCGAAGGATCTTACCAGATATTTGAGTGATATCCTCACTGAACCCAACCTATCACGCAAGGAGGCCATCACCAAGGTTACTCAACACATCTCCTCTTTGGTCAATAACGATCATAATGTGTCCCTAATGAAACATATCAGCATGCAGGAAGTGGAGGAGGCAATCAATCAAATGGCTGATGGCAAGGCCCCTAGACCAGATGGCTTCACCATAGATTTCTTTCATCACTGTTGGAGTTTGCTTAAAGAGGAAGTCCTGGATCTGGTGGAAGAATCTCACAAAAAGAAATGGATCATTCTAGCTCTGAACGCCACTCACCTTACTTTAATCCCCAAAGAAATGGGTGCCTCTTATCCCAGTAAGTTTCGGCCCATCTCTCTCTGCAATGTCATTTACAAGATCATTTCTAAAGTCATAGAAAATCAGTTGAAACCCCTTCTCCCTTTTCTCATATCACTAGAACAATCAGGTTATGTCGAAGGGAGTCAAATTCTTGACAGAATTATTTTGGCTCATGAAGTTATTCACTCCCTCAAGACCATCAAAACCCATCGAATTATCCTGAAACTGGATCTATCCAAGTCTTTTGATAAAATGAGTTGGAACTTCATAGAAAAAATATTTTATCTTTTGGTTTTTGTCAGGATTGGGTCAACTAGGTCCTCTCCCTTATCTCCTCAGCATTTTTCTCTGTCCTTGTCAATGGATATCCCTCCCCTACCTTCTCCCTCTCTCGCAAACTCATATAGGGGGACCCCCTCTCCCCGTTCTTCTTCATCCTCATGGCTGAAAGGATAGGGAGAATGATCCATTCGATAGTATCTTCATGGACCATGTGAGGGCTCTCTCTTCATGGAGCCCCTACCATAGCCTACTAGCAGTTTGTGGATGTCAACCTTCTCTTTGGACACTCCTCAGTTCAAGAGGTCTGCACTATACACTCTGTTCTAAACACCTTTGAAAAAGCTTCAGGGACCACACTCAATATTTACAAGTCACAAATATTCTTCTTTAACATTGGATTGGCTGCTCAAAGGAACATCACCCAAATTGTCAGATTCTTTGTCTCCTCTCTCCCCTCCAAATACCTAGGGGAACCTCTGTATGACTAAGCTATCAAACATTCCTTGTGAAAAGAGCTTCTTGACAATTTGGAAAATCATATAACCTCCTGGACTTTTTTCTCCCATTTTATTTAGCTACTTTTTCACCGTCGCATCCTCACTTGGGAAAACCTGTCAAAGAAGGGATTTCATGGCCCTTCCAGATGTTGCTTATGTAATTGTCAATAGGAAATGATTGACCATTTTTTAGACACCTCCCCCTTCACCAGCGCCATCTGGGACTCAGTTGTTGAATCCTTTAGAAGGACCAATCGGGTTAAAGGAAATATCATAGACACTTTGTGGTAGTGGATCGAAAACGCGTTCCAAAGTAAAATCCTCAATCACCTCTGGGACATCACCCCAGGTTTTGTGGTGTGGAACACTTGGAAGGAGCGCAACAATAGGGTCTTCAAAAATACTGAGAGATCAGTCAAAGGATGGAAAAACTCGAACCTTCCCACATCTCAATGTGAAAATCTCATCCTAGAGTCTCTAAGTTTCATGAGCACAAATTCCCCTCCTGCCTCTCGTGTTACCAGAATGAGAGTGGACAACCTGGATCACTATAAGCCTCCTTCAGATGGGGTCCTTAAGCTCAAATTTGATAGTGCCTCCAAAGGTAATCTCGGTAATGCAGTTATGGTGGAGCCATCCGATATCACAAAGGTGAGATTATACTTAATTTCTACTGTAATCTCAGTATTGATTCCAACAACGCTGCAGAACTCGATGGCTTGGTGGAAGGACTCGACATAGATTAAAAGAAAAATATCTCACCACTGATAATGGAGGGGGACTCTTAGATTATTTTATCCATGGCCTCCAAAATTCATAATGGCAAGCAAGTATCCAAAGTGGCCTCCATTTGGTGTCTCAAGTATGGGTTGCAGCGCCTGGCTAACCAACTCAAATGCACGAAAGAAATCACTTTTCATCATGTGCGTAGAAAATTCAATGCTCTTGCTAACTATCTTGCTAACACTGGAGTGGCTTGCCACCAATCATTTGTGGAAGGATCGTTTAATTATACTTTTGAAAAAACCCTGGTGGTCAGTTACAGACAAATTTCTAGGAAATATATTTCCTCCCCGGATGTGGGTGCTAGAAAGCCCGATCGACAGCGTGGGGCACCTCGGTCCGTGAGCCAAACGCATGGAACCACGCATGATGGGGATATTACTAAGCTCACGTAAACCTCTATCTATCCCATATAGAAGGAGAAGAACATATTTTCCTCACCCTCATCTTAGGTTGGCATATGCTAGCAGAGGTTCCATCCATTCATGATGGGCTTAGTGGGATTTAGTATGCACTTAACGTCAGTTCGAGAAGGTACCATTAAGTGGAAGGCCATGAAATCCTGCAGGTTATTTAGTGAAGCCTAATTTTTATTTTTGGTCTATAGTTATTATGTGAAGCCTTTTATTCTAGAAGCTTGTGGGTCATTCTGGTCTGTGGGTTATTCCATGAAGCATGGTGCTCTGTCTTGGTTTGTAGTTCTCGTGTTTGCAAGGATTCTTGACTGGTTCGAATCTTTTGCATGGATTCTCCACTTGTTTGAAGCTTCTGTAGGGATGCTCATTCTCGTCGGTACACTTAGTGGTAGAATGGTTCAACACCATTTCTCTCCGCCATGAATTACTCAACTCCACTAGCCCAGTTCACAGCACTCGAGTACCTGGTTCCTCATCATGTCCAAGAAGCGAGGTAATCCCAAGAGAGGCAGCAATGGAAGGGGGAAGTCCCAACGTGGGCTTAGCATTCAAGTGGAGGAGAGTTACAAGGAAAACGTCTCAATTCCTATTAGAATTCTCATTGATGACTGGGAAGCGAGAGTTGTTAACCAATGCCTATCCACGGGGCATGGTGGTAGCAATATCAACCATTATTGGTTGGTCAAGAATGTGCTTGGAAATATCATGGAGGACATGCTGGGTAATTGGAGTGTTTCTAGAGACATTGTCCTTGTTGTGAAGGCCCAAATGGTTGAAATCAACGGGAAACTCAGCAGTTTCGATGCAAATTTTACGTGGAAGTGCATGGAAATCACAACAAGACAAGCTGGACACTTGGGAGGTGGGTGCGACAGTGCAAAATGTGGCAGGTCGAGGGACATAAGATTGATTTAGGCACCACAGCTAGTTCAGGTTGCATCTTTTCCCATCTCGACCACCATTGAACCAGAATTCAAGCGGGTGAGGGATGATGAAGGGCCAAACAATGAGCCTCCTCAGTCTACGTTGGCCACCACTACCAATACCATCATAAACTCAGAAGAAGGGGGGTGGGAATGACCCATCCTGGAAGAAACACCCCCTTCTTAAATTATGCTCAAGCCATCTACAACGTCGCGTGCATCCCCAATTTTGGATTGTTATCTCAGGTTTTTCTGTTATCTGTGTTTAGTTCGGTTACAACTCTGATTTTTTGGAAGGCAAAATTTTGTTAATATTGTCACTCATGGTTAGTTCTGGTTTCTTAAAATTATGAACTTCTTTTGTAATAGTTTTATCAAACTGCCCTCCATTTTTTACAGGCTCGGGTGGTGGTACCACCACCTGTTTCATCCTTTGGTTTGGGCCAATATTGTAATTTTTGTTCTCCTAGTTTAATAGAATTGGCAGCTTACAAAAGAAAAACATATTTTCCTACAATTTTGGTTTTATTGCATGTCGAAATTCACAAGTCATATATGAGTTTCAAGAGATTAAATTAATTAAATGAGTAAAATATCAAATTTTCACTGTCACTTTTGGGAAAAAAAAGTGTTACCAATTTTCATGGATTCATCATATTAAATTTCTAAGTTAGGATCACTGCAATTGGTTTTAGAACACCTTCTTGGGCTTAAAAACTGGAATATTTTTTCTTTTTTGCATATTTTTGGAGGAAAAAAGAGGATAACAATATTCATATCATTTTCTAATTTTTTTTGTAAAAACAATTACATATATGAGTTCCTCTCACCGATACACCCATTTTTTTTATAAAAACATCCAAATCGAAGTATGGAAATGAAGTTATCACCGGTTTGAATCAATTATTTTTAGGGTTTGTCCGGTGATGACCACACGGATTGCGAAGCTTATATATTTTGATAGAGTGATCACATTTCATTCAAACCAACTCCAATCAATTTAGAATGACTATAGAATTTCATATTTGTACACAATAGAGATAAGAAATATTGAGGGAGTTATGACCACTTAAAAGTTGTTGCATCAAAAGTAAGAAATTTTCTTCCACCCTCTATTTCTATCTTTGGAGTTATGGAAATCACGTTGTTTTTAAAGAAACACATGACAGTCTTACTATTGAAAAATACATAATAGAAGAAGTCAATATGGAGAAATACATGGAGACTATGGACACATGATAATATAAAGCAAGGTGCTAATCGATGGTGGTGTTTGTTTAACCATGTCAAGGTAAATGAACTTCCAAATGAAGAAATTGAAAATGTATTTTTAGATAAGTGGTCTCATTCTTTTATATATCTAGGGGAGGATAATATGGGGTACCTAGGGAGGCATCCAAGGGGAATAAAGGATGTAATGGGTACCTAAATGGGAATAATATATGTAATGGATACCAAATGAGAATAATTAATGTAATATGGCCATTAATAATGGAATATGGTCCACTTTATGGTTGAGGATTAGTTATAATAAATAATCTAATATTAAGGCATAGACCCCTAAATATACTCATGAGAAAGTATAAATAGACATGAGTATCATTGTGTTAATCATGTTGAAGATTGTTATTGTACAAGCGTTGCTTGAGAAGTGATTCCTTCCTTAAGGAGTATTTGATAGTGTTACCCTACCTTAAGGATTCTCTATATCTTGGTGTTATTATTATGGTAAATGTATTTTGGTTTCTTTTGAAGTGTTCTATATCTTTGTTGTGATTCAATTTTATGGGTTAAGGATCACTACAAGTGGTAGTAGAGCTCTTTCCTTGGCACAAGTGGGGATACCCCATATTATCCTCCCCTAGATATATAACACATTCTATGAAGAATGTTAAAGAAATCACTAAGGTTTTATTTTCATCTGAAAACTTCCCATTACAAGTTTATGAATGTATTCAATAAGAAAATGTTATTATCCCTATAGACCATAGTATCAAATATAATCTCATCAATTTCAATTTGGATAAAAATTTGCAAGGACTAACAAAGCATATTCAAAGCACACATATTGATGGTGAAAATGTTTAGATTTTAAAGATTTGAATATTACCATGGAGAAATATGTGTTGCACTCAACTTTTCAAGCTATTAATATGGATGATGTGGACATTGTTTTGGGATATCCTTGGATGGACTTAGTTGGTACAATAAATATTAATGTGCAACAAAATTTTAGGAAACTTTGGTATAAGAAAAAGAAAATTACATTACAGATATTTCTCTTACTAAAAAAGAAGGGCCCAACAAGGAACATGAAGAAGTCCTTGTAGGTAAAATAGTTGAAGTATCTAAAAACATGACAAATGCAGAGTTTGAGGTTGAATTAGAAGAAGAAAAATTTATATGAGCACATAAAGGAAATCCCCATGAATAAGAAAAACAATAAGGAGAAGCTAATGAGCTACATGACCCCAAGGAATAATAGGTTCAAGATTCAAAGAAAGAAGAGGCAATAGTTAAGGTTGTATTCTATCAACATCCACACCACCGTGAGAAAAAACAATCATCAAGAAAAGGTGGAAGCATAAAAAAACATGGAACCAAAAAGAGAACCAATATGGAAGAACATGGAGGACTAAAAGCAACACATGGATATACTTGAATAGCACAACAACAACATGGAACTAGAGGATCAGTAGAAATCAAGACCAAGGTAGAAAGGAAGAAGGTGGACCCCATGTCAACATTTCACAAGGAAGGATGGATACAAGCGCTTGGTACCGGTAGTCTACAATGCTTAGTAAGTCATATTATATGGATTCCTCCCATGTTTCAAGGACAAAATGTGCAAACTAGGGTGGAATGTTATGTAACAAAAGAGGATAATATGGGGTACTTAGGGAGGTACCCAAGGGGATAATGCATGTAATGTGGCCATAATAATGGAATAGGCCCACTTGGAAATTAGTGAGTATTAAAAATATCCACTAGGTAGTTAAAGGAAATAATATAATAATAAGGGTTAGTCGGCATAGGTCCCTTTAAAATACTCATGAGAAAGTATAAATATACATGAGTATCATTGTATTTATCCTTGAATATCATTTTGTTCCTTTCCTTCCATAAGTTCCAAATAATGAACACAAGTATTATTTCACATATTTTGTGTAAATTTTATGGGTTGAAATCTCCAAGTGGCCAATTCTCATTTATATCTTTGATAGTCTCATGCCTTCTTGGGTGTTTCCTCAATTGATGTGATACCAAATGCCAAAATACTCTAGATAGTGAAAAATAAAATAATATATGATTAATCTCTTCCCCCTATTGGTGTTTGAATATTAAAAAACTACTCAATACTTAGGATATAATAATTAGTAATATTTGATTAATTTCCTAGGTGTTGACTAGGTAGTTGGCCACCTTTTTTCCACTTTTGGCCCACGCTTGCCATCATTATCCACATGAACATACTTGGATAGATTCTGGATAATATTATGTCTACTTTTAAGACCATCAAGGAATAGAAAGAGCGCTTTCTTTCTTTAGATTGTTTTGTCCTTCTTTTTTTTCTTTTTTGTGGATAAGGATAAAGCTAGTTGACTTGGCAACTATCTTCTTTTTGTCCAACTCAACCTCCATGTTTTTCTTTCCAAAAGACATGATATGATTTATTTTCCATCACTCATTACCTACCATAATTAATTTACCCAATTTGTGAGCCTCTTGGTGAATTAGAAAGTGATTTAGTCACCTTGGGTTTTTTTGTTGCATATTTAGTGAGCTTGCTTTTGTGAGGATTTGAATGCCTTCTTTGGCTTTCAAATATTTGATGTAATTATATAACTGGACAACCATTATATATCCTAATTTTTGGATGATGTACTCTTATTCAATAGATGTTTATTGTGTGCATCAATTGAGTGTCTATTTTGAATGATATATGCTAGTTTTTGCTTAACACATTTTGTAAGGATAATGTTTGCTTTGCAATATCAGGCAGTGAATTGATTTTCACATGGTATCAAAGAACCTTTAGAAATGTTATTCTCCTATTTATTTTTCAGTGTCTTTTGCACGATCAGATTCAGACTCACAAGGGCACAATCTAGTCTCACGTGAGTGCAATCAATGAATCCATAGAGCAGTCTTAATCAATCATCTTGACTTCTTTCAACTACTTTGATTGGAAGGAATAGATAGAGATTCTGTTGAGGATCAAGGGCCTTTACATACTGACCATGGATACTAAGAATGAGCCTGCTGTAGCAGTAGAGAAGGCCAAGTGGCATAACATAAGAGATGAGTCATATCATCTCTTGTGTATCAACACTTCCAGGGATCTTCTTTGCCATTTGGATAGTCTTACAACACATAAGGAAGTTTGGGTCAAACTTCAATATTTGTTTAGAAATACAAATGAATTGAGTGGCCATAAACTAGAGAATGAATTAATTTCACCGATTCTGTTACCATCTGTGCTAAATTTTGAATATTTTTACATAGGCATCTGCACTAATTCCCCATCAAAGGTCTAAATCAGTGAAAAATGAGGGGGTAGGGTAAAAACAAAATTCATGTCTTATGACTTGGAGGTATGTAGAGGAGGGTTTGAAGTTGCTTGGGAGGATTTTCCTAAGCCTGAATGTCAAGATGGATTATTCCATGGCGCGGCATGAACCAACATCGAAAATCCTGGAGTTATAACCTTGCATTTGAGTTCAGATATGAAAATCTGCTCTTGGTTATCTAGTGGCAAGCATTAGAGGAAATTTCAACTCAAAATGGGCCTCCAAAAAAAAATTAATAAAATAATAGTTAAAATAATAAAATAATATTTATTAATTTTGGAGGAAGAAAAGAAAAAAAATACTTTTTTGTTTGTATTTTCAACATATCTCCCCGTGTTTGTACTCAAATTTCGATCAGGAGAGCTTGTTGGATGCAGAATTAAATTCCGCATCCAACGAGTACCCACTTGGCATAATTTTGACGGACCCCGCTACCCCAAAAACAAGAAATACCTGAAAACACATGATGATGATGAAAAAAACTAATTTTTTGTTTGTATTTTTGACATATCTCCCCATGTTTTTACTCAAATTTCGATCGGGAGAGCTAGTTGGATGTGGAATTAAATTCCACATCCAATGAGTACCCACTCGGCATACTTTTGACGGACCCCGCTACATCATCATCACATTTTTCAGGTATTTCTTGTTTTTGGGGTAGCGGGGTCCGTCAAAAGTATGTCGAGTGGGTACTCGTTGGATGCGGAATTTAATTCCGCATCCAACTAGCTCTCTCGATCGAAATTTGAGTAAAAAACGGGGAGATATGTCGAAAATACAAACAAAAAAAGTAGTTTTTTTATGATACCTATCCCCAAATTTATATTAAAAAAGTGTTTAAGACCTATTCAGTATTTCAAATTTAAATCAATTTCATTGGCTAACACATGAAGACATGGAATTTGAGTTGAAGTTAAAAGGCTCATTTTGAGTTGAAATTTCCTCTAGTGAATGAAAGGCACAAATCCACAGTGATCAGGATCAATGGTCATGAACAATTCCGCAAAGGGAAAAATGCTCGGTATAAATATTTTTGCTAATTGCGGAATGGTGTTAAATAGTAGGCATGATCAACCATTAGATCCAAAGATGGAGGTAGATCAACGGTCATCTTGAGTTATGTTGATAGAACTTGCACGCAGAAAGTGTTTTTCCCATCTTAGCGAAATCACCTAAAGGGCCATATGTTTCAATGGCTAGGATTCACGACGGAGTAAGATCAACGACGTAGGTGAATTCCGTTGAGGAAAGATGCGCATGGAAACTAACTTTTTCAATCTGTGGAATGGATTAAAGGTCGGCATGTGTTAATGACTCAGATTAATCTGGCCTCAGATCTAAGGCGGAGATGGATTTCACCAATCCAACTTGTACGTCGCGATCAACCTTTGAAATCGGCACAATTTGGTAGAGACCACATATTTCAATGGCCCAGATCTACTCCCTCTCACGATCAACAACAAAGGTCAATCCCGTTACCGCAACATGCAAACAGATAGCCTTTTCCCTGGTCTAGAGGAATTAGGCAGGGACCGCAGGTTTCTACGGTCGAGATCAACTCTTGATTCCAGATCGAGGGCGATAATGCATTCTGTCGATGCAAGGTGCACAACTGATAATGATGGTCGAGCTCAGCAAAATGTGGTGGGAGCTGCACGATCCAATGACCATGATGAAGATATGATTAATATCAACGGTGGAGACGCATCCTGCTGAGAAAAACTACAGGTAAAATAAAGGGTGTGGTATAACATAGGAGAAGATTGATGGAGTAAAGGGAAACAAGATTGATGGTCTAGTTTGAAGGAGGGATGGATGAACGAATGAGAGTCGTTTCCGCCACAGAAGGTGCAAGAAATTTATAAGAGAAGATTGATATAAGGATGCGTGCATGTGAATTTAGGTTATTCGTATGATTATGTGCATTGGATAGCAAGAGCAGGACTATGCAGGAAGCATACAACTAGGACAACCCCATCAGCCCACTTGTCAATGGACCAGGTAGGCCACGTTTCTCCATTACGCAAAGTATATATGATGGATGAGGTAGAGGGGTTATTTGACTAAAACCTGGAATATGAGAAAATCAAAGAATTCTTTGAAGACAATGATTCTGAGATTTTCAACACCATCCTACTGAATGGAACTATAGAAAATATTAAAAAAATGAAGCTACGCAGAGACCAGGGAACTGATGTACATGGTGTCTATAGCTCATTTTTCCACCTTTTCTCCGCATACCAGACCCTCAATTTTATTGAGTTCATCGAATGGTGCGCCGATGGTTACTCTCCTTCCGAGAAGGTAATCATGGACGTCTCCAAGTCTAAAATTCTTTTCCTGATCAGGCCCCTCATCATCAGGAACACATTCTCTGTTCCTGAAGAGTTCAGTAAAAACTACATAGAGTATAGTGAGGAAATCATTTTATATTATTTCAGAGAGATAGTTGTGGAAAAGAAAGAGGCATTCTTCAAAGCCCATTTCAAACCTGATACCCAGCTTAAAAATTACCCCTACACTATATATGTCGAGCAATTCAATGAGGAAACATAGTGCATCACAACCCTCGTGAGTTAGTTTTATGGATGGATACCGACAAATACATCACAGAGCCCATGATAAGTTTATTGTTCACCCTGAGCACCTGCCTAGTCGAATCAGAGGATCCCAGCCATTCATTCTATGTTTCTTGCCTCAACTTCGACGAATTCCTGGCCGAGAACATTCACTCTCAGCTAGTATATTTCCCTAAGACCAGAATATTTAGATTTCAGTCCTACTTGTTGAGAATGTTTTTGTATTTCAACAAAGAGAACCTTCAGCTTCCAGAAATGGCTATCGCAGAGGAGATCAACAATGATTACACCAAATTCATGAACTTTTTAATGACAGGAGTATACAGTGCCTTCTTCCAAAGACAACTACACAGGGTGTTACCTAGGATGAAGGAAACTCTGCAATCCTCCCTTGACAAGGGGATTGGATATTGGTTCTTGTCTAAGCAAAGTACAGTTACCAAGCTATATGGATTTTTCCACGAACCTTACACACTTCCTTCCTTTTTGACTCTCAGGGTTTTCTCTTTAGAGCTAATCAATTAGAGGCTGATAGTGGAAAATGAACACTTCCTAAGTTTCGGGAAGTCTTTAGAAATAAAATTTCCTTGGGCCATTGGCCCATTTGTCATAAAAAACAAGGTCTCCCTCCTACTGATAGAAAGTCTGATAAGAGGGATGGGGATCCCTACTGAGGCTGCCATCAATTATGATCCCCATCACATTGTATCAAACAGAAGGAAAGCCAACAAAAATAATCCCTTTGAGCACCATGAGCTAGCAGGATTTTTGGAGGTTGCTAATTAGTCATACTACCCCTAGAAGAAGCAGGGGAATGATAGTATGCAGGAGGACCCCTCTTCTCCACCACAAGGAAACAATTCATGTCCACCTGGTACTTAGGGCTTGGGGCCAGTGGCAGAAATGGTTAAACATGTGGTTAGTATCTCTAAGCATTCCAACAAGAGGGACTTCTTTGATGTCATGGACACAGAGGAAGAGGACACATGCAACACACAAAACAAGCAAAAGTTGGATGATGCAGGGCAGGTGGTACATGTAGCTGGTGAGAAAGGCAAGAAGAAGAAAGAAAAGGTCAAAGGTCTTTCCTTTGAGGTTCAGGAATATGAATTTTCCTAGAAACATGAGGGATCGACAAACATATATAAGTCCAAGACTGAACTATTGGGAAAATACAAGGAGAACAAGGACATCACCATGAATGAATCCCTTAAATTATCTGCATAGGTCAGGAAGGTATTTGGTCAGGAGATATCTCTGGTTTCTGTCAGAGATCACAAACATAATACATTAAATCTGGCCATAGATTCTAGGAACCAGGTGGTTGAGATGAATATCAATATGGATGACATCCATGTGCTAGATATGATCCATTTTCATAAGAAGACAGAGGATATCATTCACACGCAGCTGCTAAAGCCAACTCTCAAGATATCCAAGCTGCAGACCATCAAAAGCATAATTGAAAACTAACTAAGGCAAGAGAAGGTGGAAAACAGGGCCCACCAAGCTCAGACCAAGAAGCTTCAGACAAACTTGTTGCTGGCTAAAAACCAGGATGATAAAGGGGATGGAAAAAAGAAGCTGCTCAAGGAGAAAGAAGATACCATTCTATTGTTGAAGAAAAATATTAAAATTCCAGCTACCCAATTGATCTAAGCTTCAGAGCTATCAGAGCTGGAAAAGGAGAAAGAGAGCTTGAATGGTAAGCTTCTGGACTGTCAGGCCTAGCTGCTGAAATTCATATAGAAAGAGAAGTAGTGGCAGAACAATATGACCCTCATAGTAGGAAGCGAGAAGGCCCTCAAGACCAAAGCAGATGATCTGGAGGGAGGGTAACATGAAAAGGAAATGGAATTGCAAGAGAAGGGGAAAGAACTCGAAAAGGTAGTATTTCCTCCTACCACTGAAATTGGTTAGTTATGTATCATTCAAGCCCTGGCACAGGTAATTCTAAAGGAGTTGGAGCTGACAGGATTGAAGCACTAGAACAAGAACCTTGAAGGTTTGGCAGCGAAGAGAGAATGCGAAAGAAATAACTAGGAGGGAAAATGTGATGAACTACAGGCCAAGAATGAGACAAAGCACATGATATGGGATGCCCTCATATCAGAGGCCACCAAGTTAAGGCCCTACCTAGATTACATTTTGGACAAAGAAAGGGTTATACAGGCATCCAAACAAAGTGTTAAAGAAGTCAAAGAGAAGCTGAATAAGAAACCTGTTGACTATGCTAAAAGTGCTATAGAGTTTCTGGATGGGCTAACAGAAGAGGAAATCAGAAAGGATGGTATAAACGATGGGATTTTTGTCATCACTTGGGCCAGGAAGGTGGTAAATAAATACCATCATTTAGAAACTATTGAGGCTAAGATTGATATCATGATGCATGAGATCAAAGTGTTTATTGAAATGTTTGAACCTCCGGTGAAAATGGGATTGCTATTCTTCTGGTAGGAAAAGGGTGGCATGTTGTCACAAAAGGAATACTACGACCTGTTGATTCAATGCGGGTCGGACCATTCCAAATTCACAGATATGCAGCAATCTCTGTCCGGAAAGGCAATTGTCGATAAGCTAGAATATGATTTCGAGATAGTGTTCACTTTCAGGGCCACGTGTGCACAACTTCCAGATTTTTCATATAGGGATCATGTGGAGATGTGGGTGCCGTTGAAGGAAAATTCCACTCTGGAATTGCCTACCACAGATCAGTGGAAAGCGATCGAGAAGTTTGGGAGGACCAATACATTCTACATGCTCCAAAATAACGAACACTAGGGAACAGTCGGTAAAGGAACAAGTCGGGATGAATCAGCATAAAACCGTTGGAGGTGCCCTGAAACCATCATTTTCAATCAAGCGAGCCTATATCCCAGAAACCACACTGATATTTTTAATCCAGCATGCACATTATTCCATATTTCCTATTTTATGTGTAAATCATGGTGAATATGCCGCCTAAGGATTTTTTTAGGATTTGCAAATGATGACTTGGGATTGATTCCCAAATTTTGTAACTAAATTTGGCTTTGTTTTGAGGCTGATCTTGGGAGCCCATAACACTATAAATGTAACCTCTACGGAGGAGTAAGGGTTCGACTTTCATTTTTTGAAGCCTCTGTGCTCGAATTGTAGCTTTGTAAACTTTCTTGGAAGTGCTAATGAAAAATGTTTCTCTGATTTTATGAGATTCATGACGATGTTCATATTTAGTTTGTGTTTCTTGTTTGCATCATTTTCATATGTGTAAATTCATGCTAATGATTTCTAGTTGTATGTGAGGAATTCGTTTTATTAAGCGCTCCTTTCATCAGATATAGCATTCGTAATGTGTCTGTAATGATTGTTGTGGAATTCATCCTTGTTAGATGCTCCATTTCTGTCATTTCCCTCATTGTTTTTTCTGCTACAGGTGTTTTCAAGAGATTCATCTGTAGATAGGTGCCTCTTGCTACACTGGAATTTTTCTCCTTTCTCCTACCACCACCTGAATATATTTGACTGAATATTACACTCACTTTGCCTCATATTACAAAAGGAAAGATCATTGCTCATTATTTGCTGTAATATCCTTGAATTATTCAGACTGTGACTCAATTGCCTAATGGTATTTCATATATGTCTGTCTTACAATATTTAAATTTATAAAAAATTATGTTCCCATCAGAAATCTATCCTTCTGAATGCTTGTTTAAAGCGAAATGTTTATGTGAATGACCATGTGACAAGAGAGAGCCCTCTATGACTATATAGACTAGAATACATTCTAAATATTTGTTTGAAATGGTTACCCCAGTGATCTCCTACTACAACCATAGGAAAATCATTGGGTGCTAACATGCTGGTGTCGTTTCTGGGGAACTAATTACTATTATCTCCTCGGGGAAACGACATTGTTTCAATTCTATGACCTGGTTGAGCTGCCAGTCCTAGACACATGCTGGTTGTATATGCTTTAGTGACTCCACTCAAAGCCTTTGGAAGACAACTTCACTCGAAATACTGGTGGCCAAGGATATGCAAAGAGTTTCAGGTTTAATTGTTGATGGTGAACAACGATCAAACATCAAGAAGGTTGCACATCTTTCGCCTGGCAACTCCACCTTCAAAGAATCCAGTCTTCAAAATTTTATATTGCGATTCTACTGGGAAAATGAGGTCACTACAAAGGCATGGAAAGGCATGGAGAAAAATGAGGTACTCCACTGTGAATCTTCTGCAAGATATCTTATCCTTTTTAGTAAATGTTTTCCTATCCTTTCTTAGGCTGGTCAAAACAACTTCCCATTGTTTATTACAATCAAAACAAGGCCATGGGTTCATCCCTGTATATCCTTCTTTAAGAACTGAAAATAACCCTCTGTCTTGTACATATGACTTTGACAAAGATCCTTCAGTCGAGTCACATAAGAAAAATTATCATCCTTGTAAAACTCATGACACTGAAGTTGACATTACATCATTTTCTGAGCCTCCGAGTAAGGATCTCCAACCCTTGTTTGATCAAGAATGCCCCCCACTTCCCTCTAAATTAACTTCACTAAACTCCACTACCACAGGAAATTATTATGCCATATCCTTATCTCCCACCACTTTAGAGCTTAAACAACCTTCATCATTTAGTTTTACAGTCCTTCATAGCTCTGTAGTTCCTCACATCAGATTAAATCTGTCTGTAACACTAGCTTCAGTTCCTCTTGGAAACCTTGTTATAACCCTAGAAAAGGCTAAAAGGTTTGCCCCTATAATTCTCCCTACTTTTATTCACGACCTTCCCCAGGGGTATGCCCAAAAACTCAAACAATTTACTAGGGAAACAGGGTATTCAACTAAAGAACACTTGGGGTGGTTTGCAAATTGGACAAACCTGGAAGAAGTAGACCATTAGGATGTTAAAGTCATATTGTTTTCTCAGAGTCTTGATGGAGAGGCAAGAAAATGGTTCACAAATATTTTGGACAAATCCATTCTGAACTATCAAGATTTTGAGGATTCTTTCAAGAATAAATGGGCAGAAAAGGAAGACCTCGGGAAGTGTTTGTCCCAATTCCATTCTATGAAGAGGACGGAGAGTGATTCTATCCAGGAGTTTTTTGACAGGTTTATGAAAGTGTATCATACGATCTCTTCCTGGTTCAAGTCTCCCCCTGGTTCTTCCCAACTTCAATATGTTGAATCCTTTTATAGTGAATTCACCCTATGGATGAGTGAAATAAAATCAGCCTCCTTGACCGATATGATGAATGATCCCATAGAGGTAGAAATAAACCTGACTGCTTCTAGAGAGAAGAGGAGAGAAGAGGGAGAAAGAAGGAAGGATAAAGAGACTACACAACCTTTTTTCCCTAATTCACAAGAGGCCAAGATGGACATGATGATGGAATCCATGGAAATCTTGATGGAGAGATTCACTATGTATAATGGACCACCTCTCGGGGAAAGTCAAGAGAAACACAATAGGAACCAGAATTTCAAAAGACTCCTCCCTCCTCCAAGGAATCAAAGAGTTCCTAAAGTTCCTTTGTAGTTTGAATTCAAAGAGGAATCAGACCTGGAGTTGATGATTGAAGAGGGGCCTGTGTGTGTTTTTCCAACTCAAATTCCGCCCTAATATTTACATGAACATACAAATCCTTCTCTACTGGTGGAAGATGAGAAGGATAAACAACTAAAGTCTGATTTGCATTCCAATCCTTCTTTTTATGAAGATTACAATCAGAAGGAGGAAGGTAGTTGTTTAACATTGTGCTTTGCCTCATTTGATTTTATGAAACAAAGATTAAGGGTTTCTAATCAAACACAGAAACTTGAGGTTATGAATAATGTCATGGCATTTTTAGAAATGGACAATGAGAAGGGTAAACTAGTATAATCCACTTTGCATTCCAATCCTTCTTGTTATGAGCTAGACGATAATCAGACTAGTGCTTTACATGAAGGGTGTTACAATTTGTTTGATGAAGAATGCAGTAAATCTATTACAAATTCTGTCTGTGGTGGTTTTGAAGAATATTTCAGTCCACCCATATATGATGAATATGAGGATGGCTACTCGAAAGATAGGGTCCTAAATAGGATGTCTCGTCATGCTCTTTCAACTCAGAGTTTCTATGTCAAGAAGAGTTTATCTCACTTGATTTTGTTGAACGAGAAGATGATATTTATATTGAAGCATGTAAAGAGAATCAAGTTGTTACTTCAGAAATTGTTAAGGAGATTTTTGATGTTCCATTTGAAGAATGTCATGAACATTAGTTTCAAAGATCTTGTAATAAATAGTTTGACAGTATGCAGGTGGATTTAAAGTTTGAAAAACATTATTGGGGAAAGAAAATTTCAAAAAAATTTGAAGACAGACACAGATTTTATGATCCGGTGGCTGAGTATATGAAGCAGCCTTGTCGCGACAAGAACATTGTAGAAAATTTTGCAGGTGGTCACGATATAGTGGCTGAATATGTAGAAAGGATTCGCAATGATAATGGTTGGTTGGGTCTTTGCAGTACCAATATATTTCTCTCTCATAATCTTTTTCCATTAGGTCCTTCATTTCTGTTTTGGATCAAGCATGGGGAGAAAGTTCGTTTATGGGATTATTTGCTTCAGTGGCTTCACTAGAAGTCAGAAGTTACTTGACTGGCCATAGATGCTTAGTAAGTAGGGTAGGTAGATATGAATAAGCTCGACATGGTGAGCATTTCTTTTAATTAGGTTAGCTAAGATTCTGCAGTAAAGATTCATGGCATCTAATGGAGAGTCTGCGGTGAGAAGAGTTAATGTAGACGTTTCAAGCCAGGTGTGGCTCCTCTTTAGGACATAGCAATGCCTGGGGAGATTATTCATCTTTCATAAGTGTATTAATAGAGAAATAGCCCACTTGGGAGGAGTCGATTAAGCCACGCTAGTTTTAATGTCGACTAGGTTTGGTTTGTCGGTAGTTTTTTTAGGGTTTTAATTTTTAATTTTATTATTAATTATTAATTTTTATTTTTATTTTATTTTAAAAACCCTAAGTTTTAGTTGTAATATTAGCTTAATTATTATTATTCAAAAATTTGTTCATTAGTTTAAACATATAAGTTTAAGAATTAGTTCATTAATTTCTAATTAATTTTTAGTTTAATATATAAATTAAATATAAAGGCATTAATATTAAATTCATTTTAATTGGTATTTAATTTTATTTTGAGTATGATTTATTGTCCAGTGAAAAATTATTAATTAATCTGATTTTAATTAATTCTAATTATGATAATCAATAGGATTATATTTTAATTTTAATTTGTTTTAATTTTAATTTGTTTTAATTTTAATTTTAATTAATTAAATTTTATTTAATTTTAATTTTAATTTTGATTTTAGATTATATTATTAATTTTAAATTTAACCTTAGCTTGGTTTTCATTCTATTTTAAGTTAAATGCTTAAGTTAACTTTTTAGGTTTAATTTAGTTGGGTTATTTTTAATTATTAAATTTTAAGTTAATTTTAATTTAGTTGGGTTATTTTTAATTATTAAATTTTAAGTTAATTTTAATTTAGTTAGGTTATTGTCAATTTTAATTATTACATTTAATTCTTATTTAGTTTGGTAAGGTTAGGAAACCATGATCTACTAATGGAAAGACCATTGTCTCTGTTTAGGCAATTAGGGTTCTTAACTATCTCGATTGCTTCTCTGATTCTTCTTCTTGACCAATTATCGACCTACGCTAACACCTGCATATCCTTGATTTTAATTGGGTGCTTTGTGTTATGAGAGTGCTCCGCCAAAGCTCACTTATGGGTTCTATTGAGATAGATGTCTACGCAATGTTCTTTGATCCTAGTTCGAATGGACCGTCTTGTTTCGCCTATGTAGGTTTGGCCACATTCACAAGGAATCAGGTAAACCCCCTTTTTAAGGCTCGGGTCAATCGGATCTTTCACTGACCTAAGGAGTTTTCTAATGTTGTTTGGTGGTGAGAACATAGAATCAATGTTCTTCTTTTTCAGGTGTTTATCCCTTGAATGTAAGGGAGAAATGCCTTATGATCCCCTACCTTCCTCTCTTTGGACGAAACCTTTGGTTTATTCTCGTGGTTTTTTTTTAGGGCTTTGTTAATTTGAGCTAGGCTATAACCATTTCTAAGGAAGACGTTGCATAGGTGTTCGTTCTCAGAGTCTATGTGGTATTTATTAGAAACCCTTAGGGCTCTAGTGAACAACGTGTTAAGAACACCCATCTTTTGGTTTGGGTGATGATGCAAAAGGGCGTGAAGGTATTGCTCTGTATAGGTTTTCTTCCAATAGACCTTGTCGGATATGCCTCCATCATGTTTTCTGATAACTAATGTATCAAGAAAGGGAAGTGCATTGTTTTCCTCAAAATATTTCATGAATTTGATGGATTCGGTTTGCCTGTTTAGATGATCAACAAATTTATCTAGTTCTTCCTTCCCATGAGCCCATATTAAGAAGGTATCATTGACAAATATGGACCACCATTCTGGTTTTGGATTTGCAGAGTTCAAGTCTTTTTGCTCAAAGTTATCCATGAATAGGTTAGCTATAATGGGAGAAAGGGGAGAACCCATAGCCACTCCATAGGTCTATTCATAAATATCACCCTTAAAACAAAAAAATGTGGAATTGAGACACACACCCACGAGTTTGGAAGTTTCAGGATCGGTGAGGTATTCTATGACTTTGATGGCTTCTTTGATGGGAATCATTGTGAAGAGGGATACTGCGTCCAGGCTCAAGAATATCTCATTCTCATCCAAATGTCTATTTTTTATTTTCTCGATAAATTATGATGAGTCTCTTAGAAACAAGCTTTTATTTCCTACTAACGGTTTCAATTTGTCATCCAGGAATTTCACGAGCCTGTAGGTCGGTGAGCCTATGTTGTCTACAATGGGTCAGAGGGGAACCCTAGGTTTGTGGATCTTGGGAATTCCATGCATTCTAGGAACCAAGGGGTCAGAGATAATGAGTTTTTTCTTATCTCTTCATCCAAGGAAGATTTCTTTATGGCTTCTGTAACTTCCTTTATGATTCAATTCAAAGGGTTCGTATTAAGTTTCTTATAACAACCACTAGAATCCAAGTGTATTTTCATATTATCAATATAGTATTCCTTGTTAAGAATAACCGTAGCTCCCCCTTTATCAGCCTTCAAGATAACAATATGGTCATTCTTTTTTAGTTCCCTAAGGGCTCTGCTTTCTTCCGTGGTGATGTTGGGTTTAGGCGGTTTTTCTCTTCTTAGGGTTACAACACAATCCTGACACACTTCTTTGGCTTCATTTTCGGGTAGGTGTATAATGCTTTCTTCTATGCTATAGATTATGTCTTCAACCATAATATTTTTAGGGGCAATGGCGGGCCTTTCTCAAGTAGTTTTCTAGTGGGCGGGTTTAGTTCAAAGGTTGAGAGGTTGACGACCAGTCTATTGGGATCCTTGGTTGCAATTTTATGGTTTATGTTATCCTTTCCTTCAATTATGTGGTCACTGCTATTATTCTCTTTAATCGGATGGTCCCTGTCTCTTGTCAGCACGTTCCTATCCCTTGCCAGCACGCTCTTAAGCGATTATTTCAGTTTGTTTTCAATATCTATTCAGTTTTTGTTTTCAAAGAGAGTTGGGGATTTCAGGAGAAGATTGGGACCATTCCAATGGACCAAGAACTTGGTCTACGTGGTTATTTGCTACCTTGCCAGAAGGATAGCATCCACAAGTTGGAGTCGTTGTTAGCACCTGTGCTAAATTTTGAATATTTCTACATAGGCATCTGCACTAATTCCTCTGTAAAGGTCTAAGTCAGTGAAAAATGAGGGGGTAGGGTAAAAAAAATCATGTCTTATGACCTGGAGGTATGTAGAGGAGGGTTTGAAGTTTCTTGGGAGGCTTATCCTAAGCCTAAATGTCAAAATGGATTATTACATGGCATGACATGAAAAAACATCAAAATTCTGGAGTTATAACCTTGCATTTGAGTTCAGATATGAAAATCCAATCTTGGTTATCTAGTGGCGAGAATGAAAGGCACAGATCCACAATGATCAGGATCAACAGTCACAAATGATTCTGCAAAGGGGAAAATGCTCGGTATAAATATTTTTTCTAATTACGGAATGGTGTTAAACAACAAGAAAGATCAATTGTTGGATCCAAAGATGGAGGTAGATCGATGATCGTCTCGAGTTTCGTTGATAGAACTTCCACATAGAAAGTGATTTTCCCATCTCAGCAGAATCACTTAAAGGGACGTATGTTTCAATGGCCAGGATTCACGACGGAGTAAGATCAGCGATGGAGGTGAATTCCATTGAGGAAATCTGCATGTGGAAACTAACTTTTTGAATCTGTAGAATGGCTTAAAGGTCAACATGTGTTAATGACTCGGATTACTCTAGCCTCGGATCTACGACGGAGATGGATTCCGTCGATCCAACTTGAACACCGTAATCAACCTTTGAAATCAACGGAATTTGGTAGAGACCACACATTTCAATGGCCCAAATCTACTCCCTCTCACGATCAATGGCGGAGGTCAATCCCACTCCCACAACACGCACGTGAATATCCTTTCCCTCGGGCCAGTGGAATTAGGTAGGGACCACAGGTTTCTATGGTTAGGATCAACTTCTGATTCCAGATCGATGACGACAATCGATTCCTCTAATGCAAGGTGCATGACCGATAAGGATGGTTCGGTTCAGCGAAATATGGTGGGAGTTGCATGATCCGACGAACACGATGAAGGTACAGTTAAGATTGACAGTGGAGACGCATCCCGCTAAGGAAAACTATAGGGAAAATAAAGGGTGTGGTATAACAGAGGAGAAGACCAATGGAGTAAAGGGAAATAAGATTGACGGTACAGTTTGAAGGATGGATGGATGAACGGATGAGAGTCATTCCTGCCAAAGAAGGTGCAAGCAATTTATCAGAGAAGAATAATATAAGGATGCGTGCACGTGAATTTAGGTTATTCATATGATTCTGTGCATTGGATAGTGAGAGAAGGACTGTGCAGGAAGTGACCAGCTAGGACAACTCCATTAGTCCACTTGTCAAAGGACCAGGTAGTCCACGTTTCTCCATTACGCAAAGTAGATAACATGGCTGAGGTAGAGGGGTTATCTAACCAAAACTTGGAATATGAGAAAATCGAAGAATTATTTGAAGACATGGATTCTGATATTTTTGACACCATCCTACTGAATGGACCCATAGAAACTGTAAAAGACAAACTAAATATACTTAGGAACCAGGGAACTGATGTACACGGTGTCTATAGGTCATTTTTCCACCTTTTCTCCATAGACCAAACCCTCAATTGCCCCTAGTTCATTGACTCGTGCTCCGCTAGTTACTATCCTTCCGAGAAGGTAATCATGGACGTCTCTAGGTCTAAAATCATTTTCCTGGCTAGCCCCCTCGTCATCAGGAACACATTCTTCATTCCTGAAGAGTCCAGTTAAAAATCCACAGAGTACAGTGAGGAAAGCATTGTTCAGTATTCCATAGAGGTAGTTGTGGAAAAGAAAGAGGCATTCTTCAAAGCCTCTTTCAAACCTGATACCCAGCTTAAAAATTACCCCTACCTTGTAGATGATGAGGAATTCAATGAGGAAACACAGTGCATCAAAATGCTCCTGAGTCGATTTTTAGGGATGGATACTGACAAATATGCCACAGATCCCATGATGATTTTATTGTTCACCCTGATCACCTTCCCAGTGGACTCAAAGGATCCCAGCCAATTAGTCTATGTTTCTTTCCTCGAGTTCGACGAGTTCCTAGCCGAGAACATTCACTCTCAGCTAGTAGATTTCCCTAAGACCATAACCTTTAGATTTCAGTCCTACTTGTTGAGAATGTTCGTGTATTTCAACTAAGAGAAACTTCAGCTTTAAGAAATGGTGATCATAGAAGAGATCAACAATGATTACACCAAATTCATAAAAACTTTGATGACAGGAGTATATAGTGCCTTCTTCCAGAGACAGCTACCCATGGTGTTACCTGAGATGAAGGAAACCCTACAATCCTCCCATGACAAAAGGATTGGAGATTGGTTCTTGTCAGATAAAAGTACCGTTATTAGGCTATATCGATTTGTCCACCAACCTTACAAACTTCCTGCCTTCTTGACTCTTGGGATTTTCTCTTTAGAGTTGATCAGACGGAGGTTGATAGTGGAAAATGAACACTTCTCGAGTTTCAGGAAGTCTTCAGAAATAAAATTTCCTTTGGCCATAGGCCGATTTGTAATAAAAAACAAGTTCTCCCTCCCGCTAATAGAAATTATGATAAGAGGGATGGGTTTCCCTACTGAGGTTTCCATCAATTACGATCCCCATCAAATTATATCAAACAGAAGGAAAGCCAACAAAAATAAGCCCTTTGAGCACCATGAGGTAGCAAGCTTGCTAGAGGATGCTTATAATTAGTCAGAATACCCCTAGAAGAAGCAGGGGAGTGATAGTATGGAGGAGGACCCCACTTCTCCACCACAGGGAAAAAATCACCTCCAACTGGCACTTCAATCCTAGGCCCAGTGGCAGAAAAGGTTACATATTTGGCTAGTGTCTCTAAGCATTCCAACAAGAGGGAATTCTCTGATGTCATGGACACAGAGGAAGAGAACACATCCAACACACGAAAGAAGAAAAAGTTGGATGATGCAGGGCAGGTGGTACATGTAGCTGGTGAGAAAGGAAAGAAGAAGAAAGAAAAGGTCAAAGGTCCTGCCTTTGTGGTTCAAGAATATGAATTTTTCCAGACACCCAAGGGATCAACAAATAGATATAATTCCAAGACTGAACTATTGGAAAAATACAAGGATAACAAGGACATCACCATGAATGAATCCCTCAAATTATCTGCAGAGGTTAGGAAGATTTGTGGTCATCAGGTATCTCTGGTTTCTATCAGAGATCATAGACATAATACATTAAATCTGTTCATAGATTCTAGGAACCAGGTGGGTGAGATGAAGATCAATCTGGATGACATCCATGTGCCAAATATGATCCATATTCATAAGCAGACAGAGGATATCATTCACACTGACCTAGTGAAGTCAACTCTCAAGATATCCAAGCTCAAGACCAGGAAGAAAATAATTGAAAACCAACTGAGGCAAGAGAAGGTGGAGAACAAGGCTCACCAGGATTAGATCAAGAAGGTTCAAAAATACTTGTTGTTCGATGAAAACTAGGCTGATAAATGGCTTGGAACAAAGAATCTGCTCAAGGAGAAAGAAGATACCATTCAGTTGTTGAAGAAAAAGATGAAAATTCTGGCTACTCATTTAATCCAAGCTTCAGATCTATCAGAGATGGAAAAGGAGAAAGAGAGATTGAATGGTAAGCTTATAGACTGCTAGGCCCAGCTGCTGAAATTCATAAAGAAAGAGAAGCCATAGCAGAATGATATGACCCTCGTAGTGGGAAGTGAGAAGGCCCTCAAGACCAAAGCAGGTGCTCTGGAGAGAAGGTTATAGGAAATTGAAAGGGAATTGCAAGAGAAGGGGAAAGAACTTGAAAAGGCAGTCTTTCCTCCTATGAATGAACCTAGTGAGTTATATATCATTCAATCCCTGGCACAGGTAATTCTGAAGGAGTTGGAGTTGACAGGATTGAATCACCAAACTAAGAACCTAGAAGGTTTGGCAGTGGACAGAGAACGCAAAAGAAAGAACTGGGAGGAAAAATGTGTTGAATTGCAGGCCAAGAATGAGAAGTTGATATAGCAGGTCATAAGGAAATCAATAGTCTAGGGGGTGAAGCACATGATATGGGATTCGCTCATATCACAGGCCACCAAGTTAATTCCCTACTTAGGTTACATTCTAGACAAAGAAAGGGTTATACAGGCAGCCAAACAAAGTGTTAAAGCAGTCAAAGAGAAGCTGAATAAGAAACTTGTTGACTATGCTAAAAGGGCTATAGAGTTTCTGAATGGGATAACAAAAGAGCAGATCAGAAAGGATGGTATAAAGGATAGGATTTCTGTCATCACTTGGGCCAGGAAGGTGGTAAATCAATACCATCATTTAGAAACTGTTGATTCCAAGATTGATATCATGAGGAACATGATCAAAGTGTTTGTTGAAATGTTTGACCCTCTGGTGAAAATGGGATTGACATTCTTCTGGCAGGAAAAGGGTGGCATGTTTTCACAAAACGAATACTGCGACCTGCTTATTCAATGCAGGTCGAACCATTCCAAATTTGCAGATATGCAACAATATTTGTCCGAAAAGGAAATTGCCAATATGTTGGCATATGATTTCGAGATAGTTTTCACTTTCAGGGACATGTGTGCATGGCTACCGAACCTTTCATACAGGGATCACGTGGAGATGTGGGTGTTTTTGAAGGAAACATCCACTCGGTAATTTCCTACCGTGGATCAGTGGAAAGCAGTCGAGAAGTTTTGGAGGACCAAGTACATTCTGCATGCTCCAGAATGACAAACACTAGGGGATAGTCGGTAAAGGAACAAGTCGGGATGACTCAGCATAAAACCGTTGGAGGTGCCCTGAAACCATCGTTTTCAGCCAATAGAGCCTACGTCTTGGACACTGCATTGACATTTTTAATCCAGCATGCGCGTTATTCCATATTTCCCGTTTTATGTGTAAATCATGGTGAATTTACCTCATGAATTTGTTAGGATTTGCAAATCATGACTCGGGATTGACTCCCAAATTTTTTAACTGAATTTGGCTTTGTTTCGAGGTTGGTCTCAAACGCCCATAACACTATAAATGTAACCTCTATGGATGAGTAAGGGTTTGACTTTCATTTTTTGAAGCCTTTGTGCTCGAATTTTAGCTCTGTAAACTTTCTTGGAAGTGGTAATGAAAAATGTTTCTATGAGCTTATGAGATTCATCACGGTGTTCATATTCAATTTGTATTTCCTGTTTGCATAATTTTTGTATGTGTAAATTCTTGCTAATGCTTTCTAGTTGTATGTGAGGAATTCATTTTATTAAGTGATCCTTTTATTAGATATAGCATTCGTAATGTGTTTGTAATGATTGTTGTGAAATTCATCCTTGTTAGATGCTCCATTTCTATCATTTCCCTCATTGTTGTTTATGCTAAAGGTGTTTTCAAGAGATTCATCCGTAGATAGGTGCCTCTTGCTGCACTGGAATTTTTCTCCTTTCTCCTACAACCACTTGAATATATTTGACTGAATATTACACTCACTTTGCCTTAGATTACAAAAGGGAAGATCATTGCTCATTATTTGTTGTAATATCCTTGAATGATTCAGACTGTGACTCCATTTCCCAATGGTATTTGATATCTATCTGTCTTACACTCTTTAAATTTACAAAAAAATATGTTCCCATCAGAAATATAGCCTTCTGAATGCTTGTTTAAAGCCAAATGTATATGTGAATGACCCTATGACAAGAGAGATCCCTCTCTAATTGTATCTGCTAGAATACAGTATAAAGATTGGTTTGAAATGGCTACCCCAATGATCTCCTACTACAACCATAAGAAAATCATTGGGTGCTAACAGAGTCTAATAAATTTCAAGACCCTACAAGACTACTTCTCTAAGTTTAAGTCTCTAGTTTTTCAATTGAATTAGTGTGGGATTGACAAGAAAGATGAGTCATTGATCTTGGCCATTCTTTCAAAATTAGGCCTAGATTATTCTATATTCTTTGTTTTGACCTTCCATGCAACCAAACTCATAGTTTGAAACTGGAAGATTCCTTCTCTGGAAGAATTCATGGGATCTCTCACTCAAGAGAAAGACAAGTTGGTCTTTATGGGCACCATAAATCCATCTAATTATCATGCTTTGGTTGCTGGAGATTAAAAAGAATTCAAAAGGAAAGAAGGAGGCTAATCCAAAAAAGGCACTAGATCAGAATAAAGAAAAGAAAAGGCCACAAGAGGAGTCCTCAAGCTCCAAGAAGAATACATAGAAAAAGAAGGAGAAAATCAAGTGTGCATACCATAATAGGGGCTTTCATCCTGAGAGTTCCTATAAGAAGAAGAACATTGCAATGACGACTCAACTTCTTCAAAAGAACAACATCCCTCTTTCAAATGGTGCAAGGAGGAAGGAAGGAATGAGGTTCACATTTTTAAGACAAGGAGAGAGTTCATGTTTTAATGGAAAACACATCAAAATATTCCTCTTTTGTCCTTGATTTTGGGGCATTCGGACACATGGTTTCCACAAGGGATTCTTTTTCCTCTCTTGATTCTTCTAGTGTTCCAACAATTGCGTTGGGAGATGACTCTAAAACAAAGTCCAAAGGGAAGGGTATAATATATCTTGACCATGGTTCTTTCACTAATGTTTTGTTTATCCTAAGTCTTGCAGCCAATCTCTTATCAGCCTATCAGATGACACATACTGGGTCTCCTAAAACGGTCATTTTTACTCCCAATGATGTGGAAATTTATGAAATTTCTACAGGTAGATTTGTTTCCATGGGTACTCATGATCATATCTCAAAAGTATACAATTTTAATCACTTTGTGCCTTTCTCACAACTCTCTGACGCCTCGGTCATGCCAATGAAGCAAGAAAGCTATGGCATGAGATACATGGCCACCTTAACTGCAAGTACTTATCTGAGTTTCATGAGAAGAGCATGGTTATAGGGCTTCCAAATATCAAATTTTCCAAAGGAGGCTATCAAGGTTGCATCCTTGGAAAACACCCTAAGTGCAAGTATGAGAGAGCTAAATCTGAGCGAACATATGAACCCCTTGAGATTATTCACAGTGATATATCAGGTCCATTCCCCAATTTGTCTTTGAGTAATTCCAAATATGTCCTTACCTTCATTATTGAATTTTCTACATTATGTTGGTTCTTCTTTCTCCAATTCAAGTCAAAATGTTTTGGTTTTTTTAAGATTTTTAAAGCCTATGTAGAGAAGCTTCCTATTAGGAAGATCAAATCCCTTAGAATGTATAATGGTGGGGAGTACATCAAATATTATTTTCAATAACTTTGTACTAATTCTTCCATTTAGATGCAACATACAGTTCCCTACACACCTTATAAAAATGGTGTTGCTGAGAGGAAGAACATATCTCTCAAGAGATGGCTACTTGCATGTTGGAGTCCAAGTATATGTCTCCAAGACTTTGGGATGAAGGCATCAACTATGAAGCCTATATTTGGAATAGTGTGCCACATAAATCTTTGAAAGGAATCACTCCTTTTGAATCTTGGAGTGGAAACAAGCTCGATGTGTCTCGTTTCAGAAATTTTGGCTCAAAGGCATGGGCTAGAATACCTCCTAAGAAGAGAATGGATTTGCAACCCCAAATCCAACCATGCATTTTTGTTGGATATCCAGAAGAATCCAAGGGTTACAAGTTTCTCAGTCTTACCACTCAAAAATATTTCATTGAAATAAGTGTTCAATTTGAAGAATAACCCTTGCAAGCAGTTGAAATTGGAGAATACTATGAACCACCACATGTTGAAGTAAGTGAAACTTCTCATGAAATTTATGATTTTGATTTTTTTGATGATGAATACAACACGATTACATATCCAAGTTCACCTACAAGGCATAAGTGGGATGTAAAAAAAATTCGAGTAGTTGGAAAACGTGCAGGTGATCCTCAAGATCCTAGGAGTACTAGATCTCAGTTTGAGAATGCTTTATCTGTCAAAGATCCATATCTTCCTGAGAAGTGTTTTTTGATGTTTGAATCTGATCCTCAATCATATGAAGAAACATAAAATTTCCCAAGATTCCGTGGATTATGAATCTCATTCTCTTCAAAAGAATGGAACTTGGGAGCTAGTCTCTCTCGCACCTGGCAGAAAGCTCGTCAAGCGTAAGTGGATTTTCTGGACAAATTTTGTTGTTGATGGTGCAATAGTGAATTACCAAAAAATATTGGTGGATAAGGGCTTCTCCCAATTCCAAGGCCTTGACTACAATGAGAAATTTGCACCGGTTGCAAAGATGGATTCAATAAGACTAGGCCTAGCAATTCTAGCATCAAAGCACTGGGAAGTGCATCACATGGATGTAAAAAGTGCTTTCCTCCATGGAGACCTTGAGGAGGATATCTATATGCATTAGATATAAGTTTATATTATTGACCCCTCTATTTTGTGCATGTTGAATAAGTCATTGTATGGGATTAAGGAAGCTCCGAGAGCTTGATATGCCGAGATGGATACTTTTCTCATGTCACAAAGCTTCAACATATGAAAATTTGATCCAAATGTGTACATGAAGCTAATCAATGGTTCTATTTTAATTATTGTGTTATATGTTGATGATATTTTGATCACAAGAATCTCCATTAATGAGATTGTTTCATTGAAGACTACTTTACATCATGCTCTCTCCACGACTAACTTGGGAGTACTTAGACAATTTATGGGACTTGACATATCTCAGTACAACTCAGGAATTAAAGTATGTCAATCAAAATATACATCAGATATGCTAAATAAATTCAAAATGGAAGAATATAAGCTTTCTAAGACTCCTTTCCTTTCAGGAGTAATACTTGAAGATGCATAATCTACTCCTTTGGCGAACAACACCCTATATAGACAACTAGTTGGCAGTTTGTTGTATCTTACACTCACTCTACCTATTATTGAATATGTAGTGAGTGTAGCATCAATTTACATGGATCAGGCACATGAGCTTCAATGGAGAGAAACCAAAAAGGATCTTGCACTATGTGTAAGGAACCAAGTATTATGGGATTCATTATGTTGATGGTTCTCCCTTGGATTTTCATGGTTTTCAGACTCTAATTGGGTTGGTGATAGCTCAGAATGAAAATAAACTTCCATAATTGCTTTCATTCTTGGAGGAGGAACAATTTGTTGGTAAAGTAAAAAGAAAAGTGTCATTTCACTCTCTTCAGTAGAGGTTGAGTATAGAGGAGCTATGAATGCAACTACTTAGTGTGTATCAGGTTACAAGGTATACTTTCAGAGTTTGAGATTGAATTTAGAACTCCCACAATCATCTTTTGTGACAATAAAAGTTCTATAAGGATCTCAAATGACCCAATACAAAGGCAAATAACCAAGCATATAGATATTCATATGCACTACATCCAAGGTCTAGTGCATGATTATATCATTGTTCTACGGGTTTTCCCATCTTTTGAGCAAGTTACAGACATCTTCACCAAATCATTCTTAGAGAAGACTTTCATCCATCTCATATCACTATTTGGGATGTGTGAATACATGGTGAAGAATAATTGAAAAGACGGTTTTTCAATTTTTTTCATGTCCATGTTTTGAGGGGAGGTTGTTTTACCATGAGGTTTTCCTTCTTTCCTTGTCTTGTGGAAAATAAATATGTAAAAAGGGTGACCAAGCCTTGTTTCTAGGCCCTATATTTTGGATTTATTCACATAAAGTTAGGCTTAACGAGGGGGTGTTATAATATTAAAAACCCACTCCATACTTAGGAATGATAATTAGTCATCTTTGATTAATTTCCTAGGTTTTGACTAGGTAGTTGGCTACCTTTTTCCACTTTTGGGCCACAATTTCCATCATTATCCACATGAACGCACTTGGATACATTCTGGATAAGATTCTGTCTACTTTTAATAATGTCAAGGAATAGTAAGAGCGCTTTCTTTCTTTAGATTGTTTTGTCCTGCTTTTTCTACTTTTTAGTGGATAAGGATAAAGTTAGTTGACTTGGAAACTATCTTCTATTTGGCTAACTCAAATTCCATTTTTTTCTCTCCAAAACCCATGATTTGATTTCTTTTCCATTACTCATCACCTACCATAATTTCTTTAGCCAATTTGTTAGCCTCTTGAGTGATTTGGAAACTGACTTAGACACCTTGGGTTTTTTTTTGCATATTTAGTAATCCTACTTTTGTGAGGATTCAAATGCCTTCTTTGGATTTCAAATATATGATGTAATTATATATTTGTACAGCCATTACATAGCCTAATTTTTTGTTGATGTACTATTAATCAATAAATGTTTACTGCGTGCATCAATTCAATGTATGTTTTGAGTGATCTATGCTAGTTTTTGCTTAACAATTTTTGTGAGGATAATGTTTTCTTTGCAAGATTAACCTATGAATTTATTTTCAAAATTGGTAGCATAAAATTTTTTGGAATATCTTCCCTTGTTAACACATTGTCTCTTTCATTGATCCATACAAAGGAAAATACTTTCAAGAAAATACCTAGATTTTTTTTCTAGATTGGGACATTGGAAGGGGAGTTTGCTTAGGATAAAATAATGTCCTAAGCATGTTGAATAGTGAATCTCCCAACTTCTCCCTAGATACATCATTTGAGTTCATAAAACCATTGTGACGGTGACTTCATGTCTAATTTCCCTTGGTTATCTTCCAAACAATGTATATAGATATTCTCTCATCTAACCCTCAAGTAAATATCTTTAGTTTTTTGTAAAGTTTGATATATTTAATGGATCATGTTGTTCCTAGGAATCATCCTAAAACAAGGCATACTCTCCGTCTTTGTCTTCATAGAAACACTAATCCTGACTATGCGTAGGTCCTACATGGAATTGTTTCAACTCTAAGAGCCATCAACATATTGTTGATCCTTGCTAGGTCCTCTTGATTTATTCTTGGAACATAATTGTTCCACCACCCCTAGGCCCATAATTTAATTTTATCTTTCATCCATTGGCACAAGATCATCTTCCTTCCAAGAGAATCGTTAAATAACTTCACTTCCTAACACCTATTTCACCCTTCTGCTTTGGCCAACAAGCATAGGACCAAGCTACCAAAGATCATTTTCTTTCTAAGTATGTTCCTACCAAAATGATACCATTTTGTAACCTTTCAATCCTACCAAAATGATACCATTTTGTAACCTTTCAATCTCCTTTATCACCTTCATTAATATATTAAGGACCAAACATACATAGATTGGTATTGCTTCCAAGAGTTATTTAACTAGTAGGATTCTACCCACTAGTGAAATGAATACCAATCTTCAATTATGAATCCTTACCCATATCATCTTAATGTCCTCTTCCAATGATATATATGTTTCCTAAGTTCACTAGTGGGACACCTATCTATTCAATGGGTAGGGAGGCCCATTAGAAAATTCAAGGAGTAATACATCTTGTGGTGCACTAGAAAATTTATGTTGAAGGATTTATTTTCCCCTCATCAATAAGTACTCCCATATCCAACATAAATAGGTTTAATATCCACTTAAATATATTTGTTTCCTTAATGGTCACATCCTCAATCAATAGGATGTCATCCATGAATCATATACATGAAATTGCCTCAAACTTTTAGGTGGTTTTAATACCCTTGATCTCCTTATCTCATTAATTTTAATAAGGTTTTTACATATACCTCCCACCATTGAAACACAAGGTACACAGTGAGGGGGTTCCCTTGTCAAATTTCTCTTGTTGGGATAATGGGTGACCCATTAAACAAAATAGTGAAAGATGTCATAGTCATGTAGTTATGCAAGCCTTCAATCCAACTCTTTGAAAATCCAAAATAGTTGAGCATGTTTGTCATGGAATACCAATAGAGCATTCCATAATCAACATTACACATTTCTCGGAAGTTTTTAGAGAATTGATGACTTACTAGGTTGTTATGATACCATCCAAAATGTGTCAACTTGTGATCAAGCCACCTTGTTCTCTTTCCATGATTTATCTAGAGTGCTTTTTATTTGTTTCATAAATCATCGTATAAACCATATTAAAAAGGTTATTTGGATAAAATTCACATGATGTTGATGCCTATTCTTCCTTCTAGATATGGGTAATGAAGGTGGAATTTAAATATATTTTTATTTTTATTGAAGCTCTTAATACTTCAATATCCTTGAACACACCTTGCTCTAGTATTGCACAAAATTCTTAAAAATGTATGTTGGGAAGCCATTTAGGCCTATTGATTCCCCAACTTCCAAGTCAAGACTACTTTCCTCACCTCTTCTTTTGACTGACACATGTTTGAACAATTTGGAATTTTATTCCCCATAATCAATTTGGGAATGTTTTTAAATATCTCTTCTATTGTTCTTTATCTATTGGTTGTGGGTTTTATAAATAAATTATAGAAAAAGTAATTCAATTCTATCACAACTTTTGCATTAGTTTTTGGATTTTAGTTTTATTGATCATGTTACCACTTAATAGTGTTGTGGTGAAAACAATTGTGAGTCTTGTCCCCTTATTTTAGTGATATGACATTGACATTTTTTGGCCAAAATATTTTCTTTCTTTAATTCATAGGTTTGAATCTCTCTTAGTAATTGACCATCTTGCCTTTCAATGTCTTTATTGATTCCCTCCCTTAATATTGTTTCTTGAACTTGAGACATCTCTTCTTCCAACATTTACTTTTGTTCAAATATATTGTCAAATGTGTTCCTATTCCATTTGTTGATTTTTCCTTCAAGAGGATTTTTAGTTTTTGTTGGAACATGAACATATATGAGTCTTTCTTTGGTCCACATTATTTCCACAAATGTTTGACTTTTTCCATCAGATTTAGGTTTAAGTGAGCCACATGTTTTCATAGCACAATAGACATTTGAGTGGTCTTTCAACTTTTGCAATATTGAGAAGGATGGGGTAGTGATTTGAATCTTCCCCTTGTAGAATGAGATGATATTCAAGGTTTGAATGAGAAACAAAAAGGAGTCTCTTACCATGAGGTAGTCAAGTGATTTAGTAATCAATGTGGAGATTAATTTGTTATTCTTAAATTGAAGATATCTTCCTTTATGACTATACATATAACTCTTGCATCATCTCTTGAAGTTGTTGACTTATTGAATCAAGCCTTTTAATCTCCTATTTTTCCCTCAAGATTGAATCATGTGCAGATATTCCCCAAGAGCAAGGGGCCTTTATCATGTCTTTATCACCAATTATTCTATGATCCGTTGTGAGTTGTCTAATACGTAAATTCATGGGTTAAATCTATTGAAGAATATAAATTGGTTATTTTCGTTGTTACATTTGATAAAGTAGAGGAGAAAGTTCCAAATATCCACAAATACCACATTCCATATTGAAAAAATATTATATCCCTTCAAAGAAGGGATCTTTGATTCTTAAGGTTATAGTATTTCAACAAGTAATATAAGATTAATTGACATTGGTACACAAGTTAGCTTAAAATCCTTCTTCCAAAGGAATCCTCAACAATTCTGTATTATTAGTCTAATTAATTTTCTTAATCTTTATTTGTTACTTAAAAATTATTTTTTCTCATTATTCTTATATTCCTTATTATTATCCATTTACTTTATTCCCAATATTTTTTGAGTTTCCTTTAAATTCAACATAGAGTTATGGCATAAAATTTTTATTTATTATAAATATGTGCAATCTGTATTCAACTTCATATCTCTAAATTTTTATTTATTATAAATATGTGCAATCTTTATTCAACTTCATATCTCTATGGTGTGGGCATTTATCTCATTCTATCTTCAAATAGAGTGGTGAAACTATAAGGAAGAAACGAAAGTGATAATCAAGAAAAGAAACTAAAGTGATAATGAAGAAATGATTGGTAGTCAATACAAAATGATCTTCTAATAGAGTGGTGAAACTATAAGGAAGAAACGAAAGTGATAATAAAGAAAAGAAACTCAATTGATAATGAAGAAATTATTGGTAGTCAATAAAAAATGATTAAGAAAAGTATTTGCATTTTGAAAGTTAGGTGTAGGATAATCTTTATTCAAAATATTCTCGATATGGTTTTTTAAGTAAAATTTGAAGTAATACATTTTAAAAAACTAATTTCATAGATCAAAGTGTTAGACACATAGGCTTTTTATACCTAAAGTTTCCAGAGCATCTAAATTCAGGAAAACTTCCAAAATTCTATAAATAAAGAAAATCACTAAAATTCTATAAATACTAAGTAACTAGGATAAATATCAAATTTAGATTATTTATTTAATTGTACTGTGATAAAATGATATAATTTTCTAAAACTATTTATTCTTGAAATTGATAATAAAAATAAAAAATATATTAATGTTAAAACTAATAAGAAATAATGATTAAAAAAAATCAACAAGATAAAAGTATTTGCATAAAAATAGATATGGTTTTCTATATGTTTCATTCAAGGAAGTGCTCATTCAATTCTTCCTCTCACATTTAGTGTATATCATCACAATTTCATTTTGACAAAAACCATGTTGCGTATGCCGTGTACACGTTACACTCAAATTGCCTTTTTTAGATGTGACCATGGTAAATATGCAAAGATGGAAGAATGTGTTAATGTAGAGAAATAATACAAAGTGTGAGAATTGCTTCACAGTGAGATCTGGGAGCTAAGGAAATATTCACAATCTAAGTTATTCACAAAATATGCAAGAAAACAGTAAAAGAGAGAAAAAATAACACACATAGATGGTGCCAATAAGTGATGTTTTTATTAGTGTACAACTTGTAGATATGTATGGTACATACTTATAATACATTGGGAGAAAATTGTTAGCCTATGGAGGCCATTTGGATGCATACATGTATCAGGCTAGGATTTGACCCCAAAACCCCTCTAGGTGGACCAATGTGCTCCCAAACCATACCAAACAATCACAAAAATGGTTCTGTGAACATGGCTTGAGCATGCTGAGTCATAAATGAGGGTAGAAAAGTTGTGGGTGAGCACATGGGTGAGTAGGAGTGGCTCTAGGAGGCAATAAATGCCTAAGGAAGGCCAAAAATCACCACATGCATGCACTAGCGCCCATAGTCAAACACATTCCCTAATTTAAGGGATGGGGAGTGGCCTGTCATTAATGATGGTGCCTGGGTTGTTAGAATGATCAATCTAGAGTGCCTCAATTGTTAGGATGATCAAAGTGGAGTGCCTCAACTGTAGTAAATGATTAATCATAGCTTAAGATTGGACCATATGACATAGCATGAAAGCTAATGAAATATGTTCTAGGTGTATGATCATAGGACTAAGGTGGATTATTTCTCTAACACCCCCCATTAAGACTAACTTGGTACAGCTTATACCAAATGATTATTGAGGCCTTGGAAACTAAGGCTCAAGTCACCTCTTACAACAAAAATTGTATTTGTCCATGTAAAATGAGGAAAGAGGCAATGAACAACTTCTTGGTTGTGGACTTGGTGAAGATGTTGTGGATACCAAGATCATGCATCAATGCATGAATGTGCTGTAGACAAAGAACATGTGCAGAGGCCCCTTGAAGGTCATCATTTGTTGATGGAGGATCATCATAAGAATGTATTTTGCTGCAAGCATACTCTGATCTAGAAGCATAATCAATAATGGAAAATATATCTCTACAGACTATTTCCCAAAGAACTTCAAAAGATTCAACAAAATCCGCCTCATTTGTAGCTACCATATCATGAATTAAACCATGAATCTTCTTCCCAATTTGATGAAGCACCTTCATAAATCTGTTAAAAAGCTCACAAGGCTCTGAAATATCATAATAGAATTCATATACAACATAAAATATCAGAGTTATAGTGTCTCCATGAGCGAATGGATCCATAGTGGAAGAAGAGTGGGCGACTAGATCACACTGACAGTTGAGCGAACCTGGATTGTATAGAGATGTGAATATTGAACCATATGTGGTGAGATTATGTCTATACATGATGAACATCAGTCCCATGAATGCCAATGACATGGATTCCCAACCAATTAATGATATTCAATACATAAAAACAACATATACAAGTGACATAGTATTGGAAACTAGGCAATTTTGAGATTTTCCAACTAGTGAACTTGAGCGTTGTTGGGCCTTTTGGGCATCAAATGGTTGGGGAAATGGGTTTATTGTTGTCATAACATGTATATCACCTTCAGAATAAGAATTTCAAGGATTTGAATGGAGTGGGAAAGAGCTTTCAGAAGACAAGTCGAAAATTAGTGAAAAATGACTAGTTTTTGGAGGAAACTTTGGTGAACTATTTGGGGTTTCTTCCAAGGAAGGGATGGAGGTTTCAGATTCTGATATATAAAACTGTAAATCAGAAACAAAGAAATTAGAAATAGGTTTCTCTCTTGAACCCAAAGCATACAAGCGCTTTCCATCTTCTTGCTCCAAGGAGGGCTTGTGCTTCCCTCTTCTTGCAAAGTATGGAAGTTCAATGTTGTTCTCTTTAAGGAGTTTGGTAATGATGTCCATATTCTTTCTGAAACAAGATTTTTCATAATGTGAACCTCTACAATAATCACAATTGGTATTCTCTCTCTTACTCTTCATCCTTCTGGCTTTCGAATCCTCATCAGTTTAACTTGATCTTTATGTATCTGAATGCTTATTCTCCTTCACTCTTTGCTACTTTGAATCCTTGGATTTCTTCTTTCCTTTGGCTGGATTTGAAACTCCTAAAGCAAGGGATTGATCCTTACTAGATTTGATGGTACCCATTTGCACTAGCTTGTCTTGTTCCTGAGTCAAAGACTCCATGAAGTTTGTCAGCACAAGCATCCTCCAATTTCTAGTTGTGAGCTTGCTTGAGTGGAATGTCGAAACACACACAGAATACTCAGGCCCTAGACTTGAAAGGATAGACAATATCATCTACACATCTTTCTTCTTGATGCCACATTGTTTCAGCTAAAGCACCAATGATTTGAACTTGGTGAATAAGTCCTGGATCGTCACAAAGTGACTTGGGCTCAGCGAGATCAACTCATTTTCGAGTTGGTGGCCTTTCATCTCATCAGCTTTCCCAAATAGTGACTCAAGCTTGAGCCAAAATTCATTGGGTGTGCCAATATTATCTACATGGAAGAGAAGGTCTCTCAAAATGTTGAGACAAAGAATCCCAAATGCTTCATCAAGCCTATTGAAGTACTTTGATTTCTCCACAACAGAGTTGGGCCCAGTCTCAGTTCCCATGGTGACTCTTACAAGCCTTTCGACCTCAACTAGATCACCATTTCGGCCTTCTATTCGAAATAGTTGAATGGAGTGAGCAATACATGAGTCTACTCCAATTTTTCTTGTGCACCGAGTGATAGAACACTATTGTACCTGCAATGCAAATACTCAAATTTTCTAGAAAATGCCCTAAACAACAACTCAAACACTTTGGTTTTGATTTGCATCTCCACAGTGCTTTGATACCATGTGAGAATTGCTTCATGGTGAGATCTAGGAGCTAAGGAAATCTTCACAATCTAACTTATTCACAAAATATGCAAGAAAACAATAAAATAGAGCAAAAATAACAGACATAGATGGTGCCAATAACTGATGTTTCTATTAGTGCACAACTTATAGAACTTATAATACATTGGGAGAAAATCGTTAGCCTATAGATGCCATTTGGATTTATACATGTGTCGGGCTAGGATTTGACCCCAAAACCCCCCTAGGTGGACCAATGAGCTCCCAAACCATACAAAACAGTCACAAATTCTTGTGTGAACGTGGCTTGAGCATGCTGAGTCATAAATGAGGGTAGACAAGGCGTGGGTGAGCACATGGGTGATTGGGAGTGGCTCTAGGAGGCAATAAATGTCCAAGGAAGGCCAAAAATCACCACATACATGCACTAGTGCCCATAGTCAAATACATTCTCTGATTTAAGGGGTGGGGAGTCGCATGTCATTAATGAGGGAACCTAGGTTATCAGAATGATCAAACTAGAGCGCCTCAACTGTCAGGATGATCAAAGTGGAGCGCCTCAACTACAGTAAATGATCAATCATAACCTAAGTTTGGAAAATATGACATAGTAAGAAAGCTAATGAAATGTGTCCTATGTGTATGATCATAGTACTAAGGTGGATTATTGCTTTAACGCAAAGATATTCATCTTTGTCTAAAATATTTGTGTTTTCAATTCGCGTATATGAGTTTAGAGAAGTAATTTGAACGATGAATCTGGTAAAATTATTTATATATTTTCACAAGTATAGATCCCACTTAACTTTGTATCTACAAAGCACCGAGATGGATTAAATCCCTTGAGGTACAAACCTTTTTTAAAATGTAAAATTTGAGGAAAAACTTGCACCTCAAGGGATTTCAAGGGATTTGATCCCTCGTGGTGCTTGGTAGATCTGGAGTTAAGATGGAAAAAATACATACTTAATATTTTATTATTTTATTAAAGTACAATTTTCCAAAGTTGAACATTGAATTGCATTTCTCCACTTTGGGTTAGGGCTCGGACATTGCAAAAATTGTATTTACTTAATATTTTATTATTTGATTAAAGTTCCACATGTCAACTCCACATTGATCATGAAATTACACTTCTCCATCGTAGTGAGGTGTAAAAAATGCCTCTACACAATAAAGAAAAAAATAAGAAGTTAGTTAAATTCAAATAGCAATCCATGGATACTGCTATTAATGAAATTTGACAACTCATTGACAAAATTCATAGATCGAAAATCTATTTGATGATATGGATGTGCTTGACTGCATGTGTGGTGTCCTTGGTATGTCAAAGGCCATAGATGTTTGCAATAAGTGCACCAAGAAGAACTGATAACTTGCACACAGAGTTGGAATTTGATGGGCATTTTCCCATTTATGATCATTTTCCCTGTCAAATACAGGTAAAAATAGGCGAAAACCGTTTTATTAAACGACTGAAATTTTTGGTAAACGTCAGATTGACGGTTTAATTTTCCACCAAAACGTCATTATGCCTCTAAACATCCAGTTGACGGTTTAATTTTCCATCAAAATGTCATTATGCCTCTTAAACAGTGTTGTCCACCTGGAAGGCTGGAATGGTGACACGGTGCACCATCCATGTGAATTTTGATTCAAATAATAAATGTCAATTACAATTTTCCATGGCCCATGGGCCATCGGTTAATGGTAGACTGACAGTGGTAGTGAATTCCATTGAATGTCGTTGTGTGAACAATGAATTCGACGGTCCGTGTATCAGGATTCATTCCCCCCACTCCCAGCAGTGAGCACCGAGCAGAGCCTTCCATCGATAGCAAGTTATCATAGAGGAAGGAGGCTGGAGCTGATCAAATTCGAGGTATTTTCCAAAATTTCCAGTATCAGAGACGGGCCATGACTTGCCATCCACCCATCGCATTCTTTTATGCCATTTATGTACATTTTTTATTCTTTTTTTCTCTCTGTTGGGTCACGGACCACAACTCACGAGCAGAGTTGGAATTTGACAGGAATTTTCTCGTTTATGAGCATTCTCCTCGTCAAATACGGGTAAAAATAGGCAAAAGTTGTTTTATTAAACGGCTGAAATTTTTGGTAAAACATCAGATTGACGGTTTAATTTTCCACCAAAACGTCATTATGCCTCTTAAACAGTGTTTTCCACCTGGCAGGATGGAATGGTGACACGGTGCACCATCCACGTGAATTTTGATTCAAATAATAAATGTCAATTACAATTTGCCATGGCCCATGGGCCATCAGTTAATAGTAGACTGGTAGTGGCAGTGAATGCCATTGAATGCTACTATGTGAACAATGAATTCGATGGTCCATGTATCAGGATTCATCCCCCCCCACTCAGAGTTGGAATTTGACAAGCATTTGCCCGTTTATGAGCGTTTTCCCCGTCAAATACGGGTAAAAATAGGCGAAAACCGTTTTATTAAACGGCTGAAATTTTTGGTAAAACGTCAAATTGACGGTTTAATTTTCCATCAAAACATCATTATGCATCTAAACAGCCAATTGACGATTTAATTTTCCATCAAAACGTCATTATGCCTCTTAAATAGTGTTGTCCACCTGGCAGGCTGGAATGGTGACACGGTGCACCATCCATGTGAATTTTGATTCAAATAATAAATGTCAATTACAATTTACCGTGGCCCATGGGCCATCGGTTAATGGTATACTGGCAGTGGTAGTGAATGCCATTGAATGTCGTTGTGTGAACAATAAATTCGACGGTCTGGGTATTGGGATTCATTCCCCCCATTCCTAGCAGTGAGAACCGAGTAGAGCCTTCCATCAATAACAAGTTACAACAAAGGACGGAGGTTGGACCTGATCAAATTCGAGGTATTCTCCAAAAATTTCCAGTATCAGAGATGGGCCATGGCTTTCCATTCACCCATCGCATTCTTTTATGCCATTTATGTATGATTTTTCTTCTTTTTTCTCTCTGTTGGGTCATGGACCACAACTCACGAGCTCTCTTTGTGTGATGCAGAAGCGACGCTAATTATTTTCTCCACCAGAGGAAAGCTTTACGATTTTTCTAGTTCTAGGTATTTTTCCTTTCTCTGCACTATTGACAAGATACATATATTTACGCGTCAGTCATTTTTCAATTTTTGCCCTTGAAATGTATTTTTTGGCTTCGTCCTTGTACACATTTACACTTGAGCTTCAATTAGATTTTCTTGTAAATAGGATACAAAAAGAAATCCTTCTTTAATCCTCTTAATCCTCTGCTCCTCAAAACCTAAAATACTAAACCGTGAAACTTATTTTCTGCAGCCGCAGAGTCCAGACTCGATTGTATTCCTTTCAAGATTTGAATGCTTACTCCACTATTGCGTGGTGTTTGAGATAAGGTAGAGAGAGTAGGAATCTTTGGCGATAGGTAGAGCCGTAACCTCCAAATGCAAAAATAAAAATAAAAATAAAAAAAAATAAAAATAAAATTGGCGTATTCTAAAGTTTGTGATTGAGAGCTCAGAGAACTTTCAGGTATAGATTATTCTATTCTTCACTGTTTACTAAATATGTACATTATCAACAAAGCATTGCAAAACTTAAAGAAATAAAAAAGAGAGTAAGATAATCTGTATGGGACTATGATCAAAGAATTAAAGACTTGCTTGGTAAACTAACTTTATTAATTTAAGATGTGCATTAGAGGGAGTGGTTCATTGCAGGACTACTCCCCCATATAAGAATTCCTATCACTTAACAGAGGATATCCTCTCAAGCAAAAGCATTAGAAATCACAATGCGCTTATAAGTGACTAGAGGGTTTGCAGAACCATCTTTGAGATTGGGAAGAGTTCAAAATAAATAAGCCAGTCTGTCCAACTAGCTATAATAAATGTCCAAAGGAAACACCACTAGGGAAAACATTAACATAGTATGATGGTGGCCACTAGCCTGGAAATTTTTAATTGATGCTCGCCTGGCAATTTTTTAAGTGTTTATTAATAAATATCTAGATAGTATGAGATCTTTTATTTTTAATGGATGGTGAGAATTTTTAGAGTTTTAGCTTCTCAGCCTATCAAAATTATGATGAATATTTTATGGAATAAAAAAAAATTATGATTAGTTAAATGCTTAATCAAAATCATGTTAAATGCTTGAAACTTAAACTCTATTAAATGCTTGAAACTTAAACTGTGCTAAATAAGAATTTTTTGAACTGTGTTAAATGAGAATTTTTTTAGTTTTAGAGTTTAGGTTCTCAGGCTTTATCAAAATCATGAGAATTTTTTAGCTTTAGAGTTTAGGTTCTCACACTAATCATGATTATGGTGAGTTTTTCTGGAATAAAACTATGTTAAATTCTTAATCGAATCATGATCAAGGTGAGTTTTTCTAGAATAAAAGTGTGTTAAATGCTTAATCAAACTCATGATCAAGGTGAGGTTTTATGGAATAAAACTGTGTTAAATGCTTCATCAAAATAATTATGAGTTTTTCTAGATTACGATTGATTAAAATCATGATGAGTTTTTCTTGATTATGATTGAAAATAGTGTTAGATTGAAACTTTCCCTGAGGTTTGAGTGGACAAAGGGATAACTACTAAGACCAAGTAGCTTAAAATAGAGCGTGTCGTAATTTTTTTTATAGGGATTTAATTACTTTTCCATATTGCTTAGAAGAGTCCATACCAATTTGTGTGTTGTGCTTTTTGTATTTAAAGGGACTGTGCTTATTCAATGGACAAGCAATTTGAAGCATTCTAGTGTTTTTTTGCAGATCGCCAATGGTATGACCTTGTAAGCAATCATGAGGTAACAGGTCACATAACACGCCCTAAATATTGTTTATCAGTTATGGTCTTGAACAAATCTTTTCTTGTTCCGTGCTTTGAATTTTAATAGGTTTTCATGATTGGAACTTGGTTCTTTCTACTTTATTTTTCCCCTAGGGTTGCGATGCATTACAGAATGTAAGTCTTATTTCCAATATGTATGTGGGTAGTAGGAAAATTAGAACAATCTATGAAGAATAGACTGTATAAGTGTAGAATAGAATATTAAATTTCAGGAAGTAGCAAAGGCAGCATCCTTTTACATAGTTTATAGTTTACAAAGTTGCAAAAAAACGTGATAAAGAAATAATTCATCTTGTCAAGGGTTTGAAAAAGAAAAATCAAGCAAACATCAAAAAATAAGCAAAAAAACAATAAAAATGCACAAAACATTGCAGACCTACAGACACACTCTCTGATACATTGCCTCTTTTTTTTTCTATAGGAAAACCTCACTGGGAAACTTCAAGGGATGATTCCCCTCTTTCTTGGTATCCCTAATAAACCTGTCGGCATAGGCTAGTGCAACTCACCCAAGGGGATTTGAGCTAATCCCTTAGGATTACTTTGTCAGCTTCTATTCCACAACTTGCACCAAATTGTTTGGAAGAGATAGTTTATAAAGGGTCAATCTCTTACTTGCCATGGATGTGGAAATAGTTCAAAAATATTACATGTTTTCATTCCAGTGTAGTGCTTTAATTTTGAACTCTTTAATGAGGCACAAAACCTGGGCAATACAAATCATATCCTTGATTGTTATCAAGTCAGGGTTACACTTTGGGAGTCTGAAAGGGTATGATATCTAAGGCTGGTATTTAGTTAGAAATTTGACAGTTAATTCAATCTCTATCTGACACTTCAATTGTTTATTTTTATATCTATAAACATTGTTATTTTTTTAAAGTACTTCCCTTAAGCTCAAAGAGAAATATAACAATTTTCCCAAAGTGGTTGGGCCCCACAAGTGTCCTGTTTACATGGGCAAAGCAGGCCCTTGAGCAAAAAACTAATGAACATAATCACTTATGTTCTGCTAAGTTGTTGAGACAGGGTTTCATTCTTCTGTCAAGATTCAAAATCACCAAGGAATTGCACCAGACCCTTATTACTTATATCTCCAGGGGAATTGACCCTGGTGGGTGGCCTGACATGCTGCCATCTTCACTACTGAATGGAAACCCCATTGGCATAGATATTGGTGATTGATGAACACCAACCATGAATTACAAAAAAAAAATCTCATCGTTTTTCCATTGATGATTTTCAGATGTTTACATAAACACTTATCACATTTTGTGCTAGTGATCTTTTAGAACTCTCTTCTTTTCTATATTTCTTATGAATTTGTGTACTTCCTTTTCTAATGGAAGTTTTACTAAACTGCAAAACTTATAAAGCTACATTATTAGTTGGACTTTTTATGGAGCTCCAATTTCAATCTCTGCAAGTGAAATATAGTTTTTTTCATAATCTCTCCTTAATCTTGAAATTTGGATCACTTGAACAGGGATTCACCCATAACATTCACATTTTCTTTATGAATTCTTATCTCCTCCTAGCAGAGATTTGACTTTGGATGCAATCTAATGTGATAGTATGGGGTGGTTTTACTGGTTTTTGTATTATTGTATTTTGGAATGATGTATTTGAAATGCCATCATACATTTCCTTATTTTTATTGCTTTATCTTTCATACCTTGTAGACATGCTAAGCAAGAAGTGATTGGATTGTTTAGAATTTCAGTTTGTAGCAGTTAGAATCTTGTTGACATGTTAAGCTATCATATTTGACACTATGATGGAACAAGCGCAACTAGACTTTAATCAATTTCTAGCTTGACGACACTGAACAACAATGAACATACATCAGAAGTATTACCCTGCCAAGTGTGAGGAATCATGGAATTCATCCTTGAGAGCGAAATTGACATAAATATTAGTGATCTTATGAATGAGGCTAAGAGAGTAGGAGTGGGAATGAGGATTTTGAGCTGGTACATACAACCATAGTAGCAATATCTTGCCACATTTCCCTTTCAACTCAGAAACCTACCCTGGATTGAGTTGAGGAGACGGAGAATTGACCAACTTAGGGTCCTCGGTCACCCAATCCACAACCTTCTCACCAAGTATGAAACCATAGGGGGAGCACAAAAATGGTAGTTGCAGCCTGCTATCATGTTGCATATGTTTATAGTTGTTGAGAGCGATTCAAGCTTCAACACATACTGATACACGGTACACCAAATACAAAAAATGTCAAATTTAGTGTTCACACAGCGACATTCAATGGCATTCACTGCCATTAACCAATGGGCTATGGCGATTTGTAATGGACATTTAATATTTTAAAATTCATGTTGATGGTTCCATTGTGTCAGCCTTCCAGGTGGACATTGATGAACCTTTTGGATTCCAACACTGTTTAGAGGCATAATGACGTTTTCATGAAAAATTAAATCGTCGTTTTGACGTTCTACCAAAGACTTCAGTCGTTTAATAAAACGGGCAAATGCCAAAAGTTGTAACAATATTTCAAGTTTGTTTGTATGTACATATTATCTTAGTTTAAAAAATTATGTTCAAACATGTATAATTTATCAGTAATTTTGAAGGGTACTAATTGTTTCTATGTTTGTGCCATTGTCATTTTAGATTAAATATTCCATTTGAATTAAAATGATTGTTTTTTTCTTTTATATTCAAGTAATTTATATCAATAACAATATTACTGTGGAATTGTCATTGTGGTTTATCCCTTTTACCCTTGCTTAAAACGTGTTTTTTTTATTGTTTTGTTTATAGGTATATAGTTTCACTAGAAATGCCTCCAAAAAATAAGGGGCAACCGACTTTGGACAAATTTTATGGCTGTTCTACAATGCCAAAACCCTCCAATGATGATGTTATTCCATCTATCCCTAACCTGAATGATATACCTGACCTGAATGATATACCTGACTTGAATGATGAAACTAATGAAGACCTTGTTGACAATTTAGAAATGCTTGGCCATGAAGAGGGTGGTTGTAGTAGTGAGAGGAAAAAGGAAGACCTCATGGAAATGTGAATTTCAAGAAGATTGGAAGATCAAACACCCCTGGGTCTATGCAATCAATTTTGTCAATGGCCTTACTCACATTAAAAGCAATCTCTGTGAGAAATACAAAGCTCAAGGTCCATGAGGTGTTGGCACTGGATGCAAGACAATTCAGTATGATGCCGTAGAAACTCATTCAAAATCATTTTCTCATCAAACATCAGTTCAAAAACATTTGTATAAAACTCAAAGATTGACAAAGTCCATTCCAGAACACATTATGTGTATTAATGATTCCAACAAGGACAAGGTGATAACCACAATGAAATTAGCATATTTTATTGCAAAAAAGGATATTGCAATTGCTACTTACGAAGATCTTTGTCAACTTCAGATGC
>LPNX010975025.1:542473-571967 GCA_001517045.1 Pseudotsuga menziesii
ATCCAGTAGATTATTGTTCCTATTTTAATAGGAAGGCTTCCACAGAATTTATTGAGAGTATCTCAAATTACCTTGAAGAGATGCAATCTAAAAAAATGTTGGACAGTCCTTTTGTTTCTATAATGTTGGATGAAAGTATAGATAATAGTTTGGAACAACATCTTGTTGTGTATTATACTTACTTGGACTTAGGAGGCTTAGGGCCTCCAATATCATAGTTTATGAAACTTATCACTGTCTTTGATGGAAAAGGAAAAACCATTTATGATACATTCATCAGTCTAAAAGAAACAAGAAAACTGAAAAATGAAAAGCTAATAGCAGTTTCTACTGATGGTGCTTCATCTATGCTAGGGAGTGAAAATGGATTTGTCACATTGTTAAAGATTGATTTGCCAAATTTGATTAGTACTCATTGCATCGCACATCACGAGGAACTTGCAGCATCAGATGCTTCAAAAAAGATACTGGAATTCGTGTTTGTTGAAAAACTAGCAAATAAGGTGTACTCGTGGGTTGGAAATTCAGCAAAGAGAAATAATGAACCCATTTCTTTACTAGAAGTAATGGAATTGGAATCCTTGCAAGTTCTTCAAATCCATGGGATTTGATGGTTATCTAGGGGACAGGTAGTTGAAAGGCTCGTTACATTGATGCCTGCGATTTTGAGCATGTGGAAAAAGGAAAGAAAAAATTCATGGTATCACAAGACAAGCATTTTCTCAGTTCTATTATGTCTAAATATGCTTGCTGGTGTTTTGATAGAATTGAATAAACTAAATAGAAAATTCCAAGAAGGTAAGGTAGATGTCACCGTGCAGGGAATAACTATTGACCATACATTAAATACTCTTAAGAGGTATTTTTGTAGGCCAGATTCTTTTGCAGATGGTGCAACGCATCTTAGTAAATTCTTAGAAGACTCTAGAGATGGATTCCTTGAAAATGTTCACAAAGAGGGGATTACACACAAACATGATTTTTTGTATATTCCAATCCCGGATGAGCACATGTCATAACTGATGGCAACACGTATTGATGGCTCCCTTGATAGTTGCATACAACTTACAAGGAATTATGTCCAAGTATTGATTAAGAGCTTCAATTCAAGATTCCCGGATCTTCATCTCTTCAATGCAACAAGATTGCTTAGCCCTTGCCACAATCCATCAGATCTATATGTGAGAGAAATGAATGCAAAACAATGGCTTGAAAGACTGTTTTCGCATTTGCAGCACAAATTATGCAATGAAGGTGATAATGTACCATTTTTTGACATTGTAGCATGCAAAACAGAATTGTATGAATTGATTGGTGTTCTTCATTTAAATGGATAAAGATTCCCTATGAAAGATGCATGGAAGGTATTTTCTCAAATAAAAGATTGGCACTCTAGGTATCCAAATATGTTAAAATTATGGCAAGCAATCATTATCATTCCGGCAAGCACTGTTGCATGTCAACGAGGGTTTTCAAAACAAAATGTAATCAAAGATATAAGGAGAACAAGGTTGTCAATTAACACGTTTGATGCATTAATGCATGTTTCATTAACATGGCCTGACATATCAGAGGTGAACTAGCAACGAGTTTATGAGATTTGGTGTAGTTCAAAAGATAGAAGAAATTAACTCGGGCACTTGATGCACTCCTAGGCATGTATTGCAACAGTTTTGATGAGTTAGTCTTACGTCATAAGACTGCTATTTAATTTTTGTCATGTTTCCTCCTTATCAATAGTAATCTACAGTAAGCTAGGAAACGTTTTGCAGCTACAACAGGTTCTTTTCAACAGTACTTGAACTATATGCTACAACAGTGAGGGGGATCTTGTAACAGCCTTACAACATTGACTTTCAGTTATAAGCACAAGGACAATAGACTAAGGTGGGAGTAACATTAATTTTGGTTATGGGAAGGTCTTATCCTTAGCCATATCTATTGATAAAAAGAACAATGCAACCCTTAATACATCTACACATACACATTATAGGAGGCCTGTATAGTGAAAGGGTGGTTTTCCTTGCCATACTATAGTTACCAGCCAATACCCAATACTCACTCTTTCACCAACCAATGATCCATGTTTTCTCTATAAGTGGTTATCATTTTTGTGAAGATTCCAGCTCTGAAATAAATTATATCAGTCCTTATTTTGCCAAATATTATTGTGGTGAATGTATTTTAAATCTACAGTACTTTCAATATATATATGGAGGATATTTCTCTTGAGGTTTCTAAAATTGGTAAGCATTGTTGAAGTTCTTTATTCCAGACAAACAGTTTGAAGAAAATACACATTATAGAATGTTTTTACAGTGACAGGGTGTTTTAAAGTTTTTCCTTCCCATACTATAGTTACCAGCCAATACCACGTGTTTACTCTTTCACCAACTAGTGATCCACGTATTCTGTGTAAGCGGTTATCATTTTTGTGAAGATTCCAATTGTGAGATAAATTATATCGGAACTTATTTTTCCAAATATTATTGTGGTGAATGGCTTTTAAATCAGCAATACTTTCATTATATATATGATGGATCTTTCTCTTGAGGTTTGTGAAATTGGTAAACATTGTTGAAGTTCTTTATCCCAGTTTGAAGAAATACACATTATAGGAGTTTTGTACAGTGAAAGTGTGTTTTTCGATATATTTCTATCATGGAACTTGGGAATGCTATCCACAAGTTCTCGATCAAGGAACTTGTACCTGTGCAAGGTATCCAAATGCTCTGGGTTGTTGGTATATATGAATTGTTTTGAGTCTCCATCCTCAAAACATATTTGGTTTGGATTTTCTTTCTCACCTTAGTAAGGGAATGGCATTATTTTCCTACATCCCACTCTAGATAAACTAGATCAAGAGCTTTCTTTTCATCTTCTGAATCCCAACAAGGATGTAGACAAGCAAGTGCCAATACATGTTAAAGATAGTGCATAGGTACAAGTTCATGGCCGCAAGTTATGAGATCGAAATATATCGAAAAACACCCTTTCATTATATAGACCTCCTATAATGTATATTTGAGAAGTCACAATACATGTTGTCGTGACTTCTCCTTATACAATGATGATAAAAATATATGGAACGCACATGACAATATACCTTGAGAGAGAAAAGATTAATGTCCTTGGTCTTGTCGGTCTTGTGGGTAAAAGGGGTTGTTTCCCCACCTTTATTGTACACCTTGGTCTTATGGGTATGGGGGTTGCCTTACCACCTTGTTGTGACACTTAGTTGACTTATGGTCCTTTTGACCCTATCACCTTTGTTGTATGTGGTACCATGACCACCTTTGGTATGATGACTTAACCTTATTGTTTTTATCTTATATGACCACTTGACTGTTAGTGTACCCTATCCTAAGTCAACCTAACATTATTTTATGTTATGTTTGGCAAAAACCCTAAAAGACATGGGTTAGTGGATTAACCTTTCTAGAAGGCTTGTTAAGATTACAAAATCAAGTCTTGAATTTCATTTTAGAGAGTGTGTTGACAAGAGAAATTTGAAGATATGATATTTCACCTGTCTAGGGTTTGATGCTGCTAATAGATTGACGTTCAAGGTTTTGTTGCTATCTGTGAGATGCTGCCACCTCTCCTCTCAGCTTGCTAGTGTTTTTTTCTTCCTGTTCAAGTTGTTGTTGTTATAAATAAGTCGTGTCAATCTTCTCAGCTTGTTAAGGGTTACCTTCACATGTGTTGATCTTCCTTGAGATGGGAATAATCTTTTGTAGGATGCTAATTTTGATAGAATCCCTCCTTGGGGAGGCTATGACTAATAGACACATTTTTGATAAGGGTCGTGACTAATAGAATCCCCTTAGGGTTGGGATGTGGCTTATCTAAACCCCTTAGGTTTGAACCGTGATTGAGTTGCTAGCTAGGCCATGACTGTGTGGAACCCTTCTTAAGTCGGGTCGTGACTAGGTAAGACCCTTCTTGGGTAGGTCGTGATTGTTTGACCTTACCTTAACTGAACCATGGACCGTCAATGCTTTCTCTAGAAGGTCGTGACTATTGATGAATTTTTTTAGCCCTCTTGGACAGGTCATGACATTTTTGTGACTTCTTAGATTGAGCCGTGATCACTGTTGGCTGCCCAGACTTAGGATGTGACCCTTTGTAATATCCTGAATTTTGGACCTACCATTTATAGGCATGAGCCTATTGATCATGATGATTATATTGATGTTTTATTTTTATATTGGGTCAAAGACCCCACTACATATGAACATGATGATTTGCTTTGTATATTGGGCATAAGCCAATTGTTGATGATATATATGTATATATATGTTGGTTGTGTTGGGCGTGGACCCTGAAGCACATGATTGATGAAATGTTTTGCGTTGGGCATGGACCCTGAAGCACATGATCGATGAGATGTTTTGTGTTGAGCGAGAGGCTCTGGAGCACATGAGTACTTAGATTTGTGTTGAGCATAAAGCTCTGGAACACATGAAAATATAATTGGAAATGTTGGGCATAAGCTCTGGAGCATTCCATGTTAATGTTGAGCATAAGCTCTGGAGCATCGGATCCTTGGCCATTGTATCCCTAGGTGTATCATACAAGTACGTCCTAGCATTTAGTGTTGAGCGAGAGCTCTGGAATTGCACTATGTTTGTAACTCCCTATTATAAGCGTTGAGTATGGGCTTTGATAGGGTTACTGAAAAGATTAAAATCACCTCCGAGTGAAAATGACTTGAGAATAATATTGATCTCATCATACTTATTTTTAAGTGATTAAATGAAATTTCAAATTTATGTATTCTCATCAAGTACTGAAGAACTACCACGCTATACGAGGGAAATCCAACATGCAAGGATGTTTAGAGCTGGCTAACCTAGTAGACCTAAGCCATCTATCTACTTGACCTTCATAAAGAAGTGTCGTTAAGTCTAGGGATCATGATACATGATGCCCGAAGACAAACGCTAACAAGTATTTTAATACTATGATTTTATACATAGTATGTATGAATAATTAATTATGGTTAATTATATAATTGAATAAAGAAAGAAAAGAAGCTCCACCAATTATTATTTATTATTAAAGGATTTATAAATAGTGAAATATCTATGAAATATTTACTAGAAACTAGTTAAAAGTTCTTAGGTTAAGAATTGAAAATTACCCCAGTAAATTAAAAAGGGTAAATCAAGAAATCAAAAATTTCTTGATTTAACTGCCCTTTTGACTGAAAAGTTTGTCTATAAAGACTCAAGCCAAGCAAAGGCTTGGGGTTCTAGTTTTTTTATCTGGGAGAATTATTATTCTGTCGGTTTTTGCTCTCAAGTGTTTTCCTGGAGAATTTTCTCCTGCAAGGGAAAGAGGATTGATTCAGAACTGAATACCAGTTAGGAAACCCTACCTTAGGAGCTTTAAGCTACTTGTATGTCGAAGTCCGACTCGGGGGGATTCGGATTAGAACTAGGAACGGTTTCGGTTCATGGTTGGGAGGAACATGGTAGTTCCTAAGTGATTTGATCATCAAAATCAAAGGTCGGATCTATCTTAAATTGATAATGTTGGTTATTTAAAAAGTGTGCAAGTTCAGCCATTAAATGAGCTTCATGAAGAAAAAACATTACAGGTATGACTTCTTAGTATGTCAAGTTCATTTCTAGGGTAAAATGTTGGCTGCTTTATATAAATGCTCTTTATATATTTTAACTCTGGAAATGATGGTTCTGTCCATATTTACTAGGGTTACTTTTTCTTAAAATCTAACCCTGAACTGTCCATGCTATCTTCTAGATTATATAATGAATATGTTAGATGAATTTTCCAATGTATTTACTGACCCTATGTAATTGAAGTTCTGCCTAGGTTCTGCTAGGGTTTGTCTTCTCTTCAAATAATCCCTAGGGTTGTAAATATTATCATAGGCTGTATATATCTAGGATTTCATCTCTAAAGTTTGTTTCTGTATTCATTCAATATTCAGAAATTAATATTGTAAACTAGGTAAACCCAGACCTGCTATTTAATGATCACCTATTATTTATATCTCTACTGACATATTACATTTGTTAGTAGAGACATATTTTAGATTATAGTAGATTTAATCATAAAAGTAAGTTTAAAGAAATAAATACCTTAGGGTATTATTTACAAACAGAACTACTATATATATATATATATAAGGCCATCAGGTATAAACATATATGAAAACTATCCATACATTTAATTCCAAAATTAAATAACTCATCTAAGACCTTTCAAGGTCTGTCGTACTAAATATAAACTAATATTTAAACAATTCCATTTAAAATAAATATCATCATAAATATCCAAACAAAGAAGATATCGTGACCATCCATGTGGTCCAATACAAAATCTTTGTACTTCTAAAAGAAATCCATATTGTTTTTTAAAACTATCTTAATAATATAATATTAAGCAATTAATAATTAAAAACCCTTTTTATGCCAACAGAGGTCGCGACATCGAATCCCGTGGATGTTCAAAACCCAAGGCAAAAACACTAATAACAACCATAGTATAATATAGTAAACAAAAATCCAAATCATATAGCCTTACGGCTGGTTCTCAAAACAAATAAAATCCATATCATAACGAATTGAACAGGAATCAATCTTTTATATAAATCCATTGTTTATATCTCTACACAGGCCACAATATACACTAAGCATGCGGGTTGTAATTTATAAACACATCAAAAGCCATATAAATAACGATGCATACACTAGCAGTGAGGTCGTAAGACCCTAGCTACAGCACGGCCTCAACCAATAACATTTTTAATACACAGTCCATTAAAATATAACCATACTATAAGTGTTGGCTACCATGGTTTTCCAACCCATGGATTTCCACAGTCCAATTTACATAAGAACCGAATACCATAAACAAATAATATACAAGCTATTGCAACACTATGGAAAAGGCTCATACCATTTACGACATGGCCTTTACCCACGCTGTCAAAATATTACAATGTCCAAGTTAATCAATGGCATTACACACAGAGCATCTGATTGCGGCGAATGCCTCTACTTTTAAAATCCCAACTCCATTTAAATATAGTGCTCAATAAAAATGCAGAAGGAAATTGTATACACAATATATGAAGTTAACCATTACCATTATATAAAAACAATACATATATCTATTTACACAAAGATCCCAAGTTTGGTGCATAATCGCCATTAAATGCCAAGAACGAGGTTTACACAGGCGTGCCAATGGGCTATGGCACAATTGCAAGCAATGGTGCATCCCATGGCTATAAAGCCCAAAACTAAAAATAATGATTTACATAACTAAAATGAAATTACACAGAGCCGAATGGCCTAAGAATCTATTCATGGCATAACGCCTCAACATTTAAAACCCAAGTCTGTAATCATAAGCCCGAAGGCGAAATTGAAATCGCTACAGCATAAAACCCCAACCAACAACCAGTCGAAACTTAGCTCTGCCCACAGGGCTGAAAGGTGACAAGCATAAGCTTGAATAGCAGGCTTACCGTGGCCTCAATTGCAACACATTGGATCTACAACGAAGTATGGAGCCACCCCACCATCATTACCCTGCCACCTGTAACCACAACCAAACATGACAGGGTTGAGAAGTTTAACTATGAAGGAGCCACGAAACCAAGCATAAAATGCAGTCATGAAACCAGAATAAGCTTACCTTCATCTCCAGGGCATAGTCTCCTTTGCAGCACAGAGTCGAGACCCTATTTCTCCACAGACCCTAACGAAATGACCAAACTGAATCGTGAGCCAAGCCCTAAGCTTGGGGCTGCCACGATTACCAAGAACGTTAAATGCACCAGCTGGTAACCACTATCGAAATTCCAAACCCACTCTTCCATAGTTCAACTTCGTTGCATTATCATGGGTTTCATTCACCATGCAAAAGTTTAAACCCATGTAACATATGGTGTAACCATATGTTATATCTTTGCCACCCTACACTAGCACAGTCCTTCTATTAATACAAAGTTTGTTAAAGCATGGTTTCTTACATGGTATGCGCTAGTCCATAGGCGAGTCTTAAGGTTAGGTTTTTAAATAATATATAAACCCTAGGTTTAAAGTTTAGGACTTGTCTCCTTTTTGTCACAAGTCTCAAGCATAAGAACCATGGTAATGTATTTACCTATTTTAGGATCAAGGTCTGCTCTTGAGCCAATATAATAGCTTACCAAATAAAAGAACATAAGATATGTTAATAGGTATAATAAAAATATATATAGAACGTAAAAGGTATTAATGACATATAGACTAGTGAATTTAAAATATAACTAAGATTAATTAGTGTATAGGAAATTTAGCCGTAGTAGCTACATTGACGATAACGACACTTACCAAGTTATAAAACCAAGTCTATAAGCAGCATAACAACTAGCAGCAGGTCCTCTAGGATCAAGACGGTCAACACACTTTACACCAGATCCCGTCGCAAAGTAATGAACTGCGTAAGTAAATAAAAGAGGCGCCTTAGTTCGATTGAACTAAGTAAGCCTGCGTAACCAAGTAATACCTTACCTCTCAGATCATCATGGGAGAACAAGTCCCGCCACTCCACCACTTTGTTCCCATCAACAAAGTTAAGTTAGTTTTTATTAAATAAACAAAGTACACACGTGCAGGAGTAAAACAATGATCTATACAATTCATTAATTCACCGACAGTAATAACTAAGATATATAAATAATTTAAATAACATAATTAAGACATAAGAAGTAAACAAACTAATAATCATTGAATGGATAAGATATTAACAAGACAATATGGGTAGTTTCTGAAGAGATCGAAAGTAGAAGTAGCGCATATAATTCCGCACGAGTAATAATGATCCCCTTTGGGGTAGTTTTCACTAGCCTATAAATTTTTTTTTCCAATTTTTGGGGACATTACACCCTTCTGTTGTTTATTAGAGCGGGTTGTGACCCTTGGTAGTTGGGGTTGTTCAGACTTGATCTATGAATCTTGGATTCCTCCTGTGTTGGGCTGTCACCTTGTGTGTGCTCATTGAACTTGAGTTGTGACCTCTATGAGGTGTTTGGATAGAGCTGTGATTCTTGTGGGTTGTTAGGACTCTGACTTGAGCTTGTTGGGTTGCTAAGATCTGAGTTGTGACTCGTGTTAATATTCTTGAACTAGTTGTGATCCTACTGGTGCCTAACTGTGTTTGGGGATGGGTATCACTATTGGGGTTTTCACACTTGGTGACTGAGTCATATTGACTGCTACTGTATGTGCCTAACTTTATTCCTAACCTTTTCTCTCTCAAGGTATGTCAACTTTTTCACTGTTGATCTTGTCATTTTAGTGACAAGATTTGATCTTAAAAGTATCTGACCATAAGGATGATTCAAAGCAAATATAAACAGACATTGTTATTTATTGGTTGTTGGTCATTAGTTTGTTTTTTGTACTATATTATTGTTTATGTTCTCTACATTGAATTTGATGAAGTGTATCTCAAGGACCAACTTTAACACAGCGACCATTGGAGTGTTAAAGTTGAAAGAGATGAAAGTTATGTTTTTTAAATTTATCTTGCCTTGCTACAGTTGTACCAATTTTGGGGTTGAATATCACTGTTGGGGTTTTCACACTCGGTGACTGATTCATATTGACTACTACTGTATGTGGGGCTGAGTATCACTGTTGGGGTTTTCACTCTTGGTGATTGAGCCATATTAACTACTACTATATGTGCCTAACCTTATTCCTAACTTTTTCTCTTTCAAGGTATGTCAATTGTTTCATTGTTGATCATGTTCTTTCAGTGACAATATTTGATCCTAAATGTATCTGAGTATAAGGCGAATTCAAACCAGATATGAATCGACATTGTTATTTATTACTTGTTGGTCATTAGTTTGTTTTTTGTACTATATTATTGTTTATGTTCTCTACATTGCATTTGATGAAGTGTATCTCAAGGACCAACTTTAACACAGTGACCATTGGAGTGTTAAAGTTGAAATAGATGAAAGTTATGCTTTATAAATTTATCTTACATTGCTATAACATTTTGTTTTAGAAATTTATTTTTCACTATTATACTTTTACTTCTGAGTACTTGATCTGCAATTTTTGCATAAGTTAGTTAAATTGTTAAAAATCCCTAAAATGTTAACAATACACTTGGGTGGCCTATTAGCACTCAAATTCACCTTTAAAAAAAAACATTTAACCTTTGTCAATCTTGTGTCAAAGATCACTAGCTTGTCATCCTATACATCAACTTCTCTAAATTTCCCAGCTCCTTCAAATCAATAAATGTTTGGGTCCGTCACTGAGCCAATATGCTTATACTCCTTTGCTTTCAAACCTCATTTTCTCCTTGTTTTCTAGAAGATTAAATAAATGAAAAGTTATTATTATAAAATTATTTTATTAATTATAAAATGATTTTATATTCAATAATATTTTTAAATTTATTTTAAAAGGATAAATGTTTATTATTAAAATTGGCCTTTTATTCATTTTTAGCTCCACGTCAACTCATTTTCTTCTCACCTAACATGTAAGTGGGAATACTTTTCATGTTAACCTTATAATTTTCATTAAAATATGGTTAGCTTTATAATTTTCATTAAAATATGGTTAGCTTGTCAATCATCGAACCTTATTTGTTCATGCATGGGAAGTTTCCTGGCAAGAATTAATGTAAAGGCTCACGATCAAGCTTTATGCACTAGGAGTTGGAAGGAAACAAATGCACCTGGGTATATAAAACTATAAAAACTATCTTATTTTGTTGCATGTGGGAGTGCTTCCTAAATGCAAAATAAACAGGCTGAGAGTTCAAATTGTCCAAGACAACGCATTCACATTATGAGTCTGAGTGAGCAGGTGCCGAGATGATTTCTTCAGTTTTCCCAAATGTATTTTAAAGTGTCATGACAGAGATGACAGTCAAACATTCATCAAAAGTCCGAACTCCAGTGTTCTAGCATTTATGAAATTTATAGATTTCGATGGAGCATCCAGCACCAAGGTTACAAAGTCTTTTGTATTTATTTGTCTATAGCGTGAAGGATGGACATAATGTAAAATAATTATCATTTTCCAGGATAGATAGCTTCATCATATATATTAACTTTGTTTGTCCATTGTGTCATGAAGAGGAATAATATCAATTCCAGGTTGAAGAGCAAGCTTGTTAATAAAGCTAATAGTCAAATCATTGCACAAAACATTGACATGAGGTTTATAGGACATCTGGCAGCGAAATTTGGAGTTGTTGATTCTACATGTGGAAGCTAAAGGAATCCGAGAAAATTAATCATCCATTGTTCCAGCCTCCAAGCAGAGCACCAGATTTTGAGCTAAATTTAGGTGTTGTAGACATTGAATGGGATGTTGGTAGAGTATTTGGTTTTGAAGCAATCATGAATGTAAAGGAATAGGATCAGCGTTTATTCGAAGGAAGATAGCAGTTGAGCATTCGAGGGCGCAGATCCTAAGTTTATGTAACAAACTGATATGCTTTGTCAAAGAGATGGTAGATCATCTAAAGATAGGTACCTTTTTCCAGATCTAAAGGCACAAAGTTGGCACAAAGGTATCATATGAGTGTCGATATTATATTCAAGCGGATCTAAACAATCCCGAGTTTAAAGATATTCAATTGATGAAGATACAAAAGAAACACAGATGGCAGACATAGATTCGTTTTGGCACATTCTTCAGGTGGAATGGTTTTGTTGGCATAGTCATCATCCTTCAAACTTTTTCAACTCATCCAGAGATCGCGAAGAGATTAAAAGTACCACTTGGTCAAAGGGTTGCCACTAGTATAGAGTTTTGAACGAATTTCAAATCTTAGGCTCATAGTCATGAGATTTGGGATTAATTTTATTGCTTCTATGTTCAGAAAGAAGAATCTTTGATCCACTATTTTGGGAAACCGATCTCTATCATCAAACTACGAGTCTATATAATGAACAGGAAATCAATTGCATAGAGAGAGGAGGTTGTGGACTAATAGCAAAGGAATCATATTGTTTTGGATATTTTTTTGGATCTAAACTCTGTTAAATACTGTAAATGTATACTGGAAGTTTTATGAATGATATAAATATTAGATGACTCAGTTTATGATTTCTCTTTATATAGATATTGTTAATCCATGTAATGAATTTTATGATGGATGATGTTATTATCCTAGTTTATCATCATACCTGCCAATGTATGTAATGCTTTATACAGAATGTCTTTTTGTCTCAAAATTTTATTATTTATATGATTAACTATTTGTAATCATATAATACTTTATTTACTGGTTCATACCTTGTTTACTATCTTTATTGCCTTTTTGTTATACCCTTATTGGTCTGTAGTTTAGATTTGAAACATGTCTATATACCTTACCCTTTTTCCTTTGCTATTACACACCACCCAACTTTATTTACCAAATCCTAAATCGTTTTCCAACCTTATTCAGATTCCTAAGCTTTGTGCTTTAGAAGTCAAGTACATGTTTTAGGACTAACATGGCCTCCAACACCAATTTACTAATGTGAGTCTAGCATGAGACAGTTTATGCATTTAGAAGTGTGAATTTCCTTCTAATGGATTTTAACTCTCCTTACTACTTAGTATGCCTTGGGAAGATGGTTCAATGTTTGAGCTAGCCCTTGGGGTTCTATTATATGTTATATACCAAACAGTATGATAACCTACCAAGTCAAAATACCCACAGATACAACATTAGAATCACCTCATTAACTTATCTCAACTTCCTTCTTACTATCAAATCCTTAACTATTACACTGAAGTCTTTGAAGAGATGGGCCCTCGATCCTCTATTCCATGCAAAAAGAAACATAAGCATTAAATTATTTATCCTTCCTTGGCATTTTGGCTACACACTCTTTTTAGAAATATCGAGCGCTTAGCCCAAATTCAACCACATTTATCCTTTAGCGCTAAGATCCTACCATACATCTAGATCATTGATCTTGGTAAGAGAGCTTTTAATCTTATTTGAAATGGAGTTTTTCTTCTATTCGTCCCCAATAAACAAAATCCAACTTTGAAACTTGTAAACAATCTCCAACACACTTCTAATGATAATTCACGTCTTAGGAAATTATACTATTTCCACCCAAGGTCCTTAGGTCAAACCAATGGGGTTTTGATAAGCTGTAAAGGAAGCTTCCTGGGGGCTTGCACGTTATGCGACTATTTCTTGAGTTTATGTGTAAAAGAAAATATGAATACACGTGGTTGGTTGTCCTTGATCCATATTTAGTTCATTGATACTTTCAAACTACAACACTAAAATGTTTTTACTGACATGTACATATTTATATTTAAGTAAAACGTTATCACTGAGAGGTACATATTTAAGTAAAACTTTTAGTGATGGGTAATGTGATACTCAAAAACTTAAAAAAAATTGTTTGACAGGTAAGATTTTAGTGAAATTCCAACACTACTTACGAACATGGATTTATGAATTCTTACATAGCATTGTCTTTGCAGTGCTGCAGCAAAGTCTGTTTCAACCTCTGTACTTTGACCTTCATTTGCGTGAGGGTATGAGTTTATATATTATGCACGGTGATATATTCAAAAAAACTCCAAGCCTTTGTCAAACATTAATCTTAATACTCCGTCTTTTTGGAGCAGGAACCTGTTGATGTCAAGATGCTAGACTCTAAAATTTCACACGGGGAATTTGTTTTGGTGCTCTGTTGACATATACAATACATGGATTAAAAAATATGTTTAATGCTTAATCGAAGTGATTATCCTGTACCCATCTATCGTGCATCGTCTTTTGTCTCCAAAAGGCAATCAACTGGGTTGTTTCCCAACCTTTCTAATTTGTACCAAAGAAAAAATGTTGGTATCAAAGATCATTGCCTCCTCCATATTCTTACTTCATCGAGATGGCACTTCAATACTTTTGCAATATTGCTGAAAGATATGTTGGTTGGACGGATGGGCATGCCATTTCAATCATCGGGAGAGATCTTAAGGAGCATTCCTGAATAGTTTCCATAGTTTCAATCATGAATGCAAATGACTTGTGAATTTCACAAACCTGTTATAAACAAAGATTGATTTTTTTTCTGTGTTTTTAATTATAGCTTTTACTAAATATATGATCTGATAATTGATCTTAAGGATTATTCCTAAAGAGTTTCCATCGTGAATGCAAATCACATGGGGATTTCACAAACTTGTTACAAACAAAGATATTTTTTCTGCCTTTTAATCTTTGCTTTTCAGAAATATATATGATATAAAAGTTCATTTTTAGTAACACTGTTCTTATTTTAAGGGAACAAAGCCAGCCTTATATAACTTGATTCACAGCTATCCTTCATTGGTATATATATTTATTGGTAGTTTGTCTCAATGTTATTACCCGAATAGTTTCACTTGCAAATAGATTTCAGGCTTCAGGCTTTTCAGCCTCTATCTATGGAAGAATTGAAATATCCTACTGAAATAAGCCACAATGAATCGTAATCTCCAGCCTTCTATCCATGAAAGGATTGAAATAGTTTATTGGAATAAGCCACAATGAATCATGCACTGCACCCTTCCACCCTTCCATACATGGAAGGGTTGAATAAGTTTACAGGGAAAAACCACAATCCATGGAAAGATTGTAATAGTTATTATTGGAACAAGCCACAATGAATCATGCTCTGCACCCTTTTAGCCATGGAAGTATTGAAATAGTTAATGGCAACAAACCATAATGAATCATACTCTGCACTTCCATGATTGAAATAGTTTATAGCATAAACCACAATGATTAGTATCAAAGCTACATCAAAGCCTCGGGACCGCCTATATATACCTTAACCCTTTAAACTTAGACAAAATTCTATCAAACATTTAATCAAGAAGGTGATGCACCCATTTGTCGAGAATGGTACTTGAACCATACCAAGGCCTCGAGATATCATCAGATCCAACTGGAGAGTGATACACACCTTCAAGGGTGATATTTATTGCTCCTTCTAAATGAGCTGAGACTTCAGGAACGACTCCATCTCCCCATACATCAGCTTGTCCACAAACCTATCAAATTGAAAAAGAACAAAATAATATGTTCTCATTGTTTTACAGATCAAAAATCACCATAACTCACTCCAATAATGATAATAAAATATTAAAATAAACAATCTCAAAACGAATATAAACCTTCCTGTTTATCTTTGTTAAAATGAATTCTCAAATGAGACGGAAGTGATCTTATTTAAACCTACTGTTAAAAAAAAATAGGTCTATTGAACTCCACATTCTCTAACATCGTTTTATACACAATAACAGCATCAAGAAAAAATTTCTCATAAACTTTAGATCATTCCAATTTACTTTTTTATAAAACAAAAACCACCAGCACAGTGAATAAGAAGAGGTCCAAATATTTACATTACCCTTCTAAATATTACAAGGTCATGATTAGCATCTTTATTTTGATTTTCTCCGTAGTTTAAATCTGGAACTCTTTATTCACTACAAACAAGTTTTTCCATCAAGATTATAGTTTATATCACAACAAACAAGTTTTTCCATCAAGATTATAGTTTATATAGGTGTTGCTGTCTTGAAAGGTTATTTTTACTGTCTGTGTAGATGTGTCATGCTTGTAATGTTTACGTAGAGCATGTTGGATAAAAAAAATAAAAATAAAAATAAATTCCAATAAAATTTAAATAATGATAGTATTTTCAAGTCAACCTAAACAAACTGTATATACCAAGATTTATCAAGCATTGCAAGGGATCACATCTTTTGAGATGCAATATTTTACTCAATTTTTTGCACTCTAAAAATGGTTTACATTTCCATAAATTTGATATATATCAATGTTTCATAGATCCAGGATAAGGTGGATCTATGTTGGTTATGATACAAATTAAATCTAAAATTTTCTCCAAAAAAGTTGGAGGAAAGGAGTAGGTGTTGGTTCCAAGGAAAATGTTTTGAACAGTTATTTAGTTCATCATGGTCATCTAGACTACAAACTTGGACATTCATAAAGTCACTTGTTAACTTAATCTAATTTATGCTTTGACTTAAAGTCTAAGTTGCCAAAAAACTTGGGTATGGGACGGGGACGGGGGTGCCACTTTTTGAAACAGGGTACTTGGGTACGTCAGGGGTATTGTGTATATATATATCACAGTCACATGCATATTTCAGATTTCTTACAAATTATGACTCATGATTCATTGAACAATGAACATTCACATTGAAAATTTGAAACATAAAATTTGATGAATCATAGTAGATATCTAGTGGAAGACTAACAGTTATATAATTAATAATATTATATGTCCATGACTCCATGAGTCCATTGTCATACTGCATTCAAAATTTGCCTAAAGGCATTTCCAGACATGAAATAGAAAGTTCAAAACAGTTGATTTGGCTTCCTCAAGCCATGTCATCAGCATCGTCAGGATCAATGTCATCAACATCACTAAGTTCCTCTGTCAGCAAGCTCTCTAGATAGGCATCATTCTCAAGATGAGGCCTCTGCTCATCAACAGTAACTGGAGGTAGCGTTTTAACTTATTTTTATTAAATTATTTCATTAAACAAGCAGTTTTTCTCCCTCAACACCGACAAATTTTACTTTTGTTGAGTCGGTCATATCGTTGGAGTACCCAAACATGGGGGACGCTGCACCATTTAGCATGTAAGTTCATTTTTTTTATAACGGTGTCTCAGGTACGTGGATCCAGTAAGTAGTACGCCAGGGTACAACGAGGGATGTACCTTACAAGTACCCCAAGTACCCAGTATAGGTACATGTGCTTTACCCCTGGTACATGTACCCATCATAAAGGTAGAGCCTTCTTCCTTAAAAATTTATTGTTTTCAAGCAAAATGAATGAAAGTGAGTTTTTACATGATCATTTGCTGAAGATAAAAGACCTTGAAACATATATGAATGTCGTTTGGGTGGAAAATGGAAGAATAAGATATGCAAGTATTCACTCTCAAGAGTGTACTTGCCTCGTTTGAATATTTTAGTTAAACCCACTGATGTTTATATGAAGTTTGAGGATTTGAGTGCCAAGCTCTTGTAGCAAGACATGTGGAAAAAATAGTTTGGAAGTAGCAATGGAAATGAGGGCTCAGAAATGGTTTTGGTAGCCTACTTCAGAAGTAAAAGAAAGTTTGCTAAGAAGCATGAGTGTAGAAAGATAGATGACGCTGTTTATCACAAGGCTTTAAGTGTCAGTGTGGAAAAATTGTCCATAAGAAAAACTTTTGCAAGAAAATATTATATGATGAGAAGAAAAACCTAGGGCCAAAAAAGCATGCCAATGCTGCAGAACAATAAGGAAGAAAAAAACCTATGTGTTTATGCCTATGGCACATGATAAAGCAGACAATGTGAAAAAAATTCTTTTGAATATAGGCTCGAATGCATCCCATCATTTTACCAGTAGGAGAGATTGGTATATTAGTTATGCTACTAATGAATCTTCTAATTATTCTATGGTGTTGGGTGGTGGGGAGGAATATAGGGTTGAAGGAAAAGGTAATGTGCAGATAACACTGTCAATAAAAATGTTGGTGTTTCTTAATGTGCACTATGTTCAAGGAATGGATAAGAATCTACATTCTGTTAGTGAAATTATGAAGCACAATCCTCACTTACATGTGATTTTCAGCAGTCACAATTCTGTTAGTGAAATTATGAAGCACAATCCTCACTTACATGTGATTTTCAGCAGTCACAAAAGTTAATTTGTGGATAAGGTCAATGAGAAGACAATCTCTCTTAGTATTGAAGATCATGGGATTTTCAAATTGGTTGATGCAAGAGAGCTTAAAGAGATTATTTTGATCGCCAAGCATGGTCAAAATAGTATTGAGATTTTCCATCAAAGGTATGGACATTTGAATTTAAGATCTTCTTATTTGATAAAAGAAAGTTTGGTTGTTGGCCTTCAAGATATACAAAATTAGCAAGGAATTTTTGGATCATGTTAGCTTTGTAAGTAGCACATGAATGCATTTGAAGTAGCAAAATCTTGGAGAGTTGAGGTGTAGATATTTCTGAATTGTAGAGTTTTAATGCAAAACAAAAATTTTACCTCTTTTCTAAAGGTTTCCCAAATCTTAACCTTGTGAATTTTCAACCTTTGGGTTGCTATGAAATATAAACGAAGCAATAGAAACAACAAACTATATTTCAACTCTTCACAACCCCAATCACTAGGCAATTCAAGAGAAAAGATACCAATTGCATTTGAATAAGTTTCATCCCTCCAGGACAATCTTATCATACATATAACAGATCTAAAAACCACTTGTGACAGCTGTATAAAAAGTAGTAAATTTGCTCTTAAATATCCTTCAATTATAATGTTAAATACTTAACATATCCACCCTTAACTTATGCCAAATCAGCAAGACATATAGAGTTTGAAATTACAAATTATGAAGAATCTAAATGGTTGAAAATCAAATCTGCAATTTACACAAGTATTGGACAATTGGAAACTTTGTTAATATGCATAAATATGAAGTTGTCATGTGCATGCCATAGCCTTATCACAAGATTGGTACAATTCTCTAGCTCTCCAAAACCCTAGCTAGGGAAAAGCAAGAAAACCTACAAGGAGATCCAACAAGCATGTCTGTCAACGCAAGATGTCTCCTCTTCTATTTCTCTTCTCCAAGTACAAGCTAGGGTTTCATCTCAAAATCCTAATCTATAAGGGATGAAACCCTAACCCTAGACTTCAAGATGCTCCAAGAAGCTCAAGAAACCCTAGCAACCCCAATAGAGAGAGAGAGAGAGAGAGAGAGTCCATAAGAAGATCCAAGAGAGAGGTGAAGTGCACTTCTCTTGATCACATCTCTAAGACAAGAGTGATAATGAATGAGCTCTGAATTTTATCATCTCCAACATCTATCTCACAAGAACAAATCCAAGTATCTCACAAGAACAAGCTCCAAATATGACATCCAACTAAGACGTCCTCCTTCCTTTGTCTAACTTTTCTAATGAACCCTAGTGACTCACTCCAAGAAGTCAAGTACAAGGAGAAGGGTTTAATGATAATGATTGAAAGGACCCTCTTCTTCCTCTAATTAAGGGAAGCCAACAATACATATGTGAGCCGCCAATGCCCTTATCAGCAACATACAATAACACATTTGGAATGCTACACTCCAAGGGTAAACATGCAAGGCTCCAAGGTGATGTCATCCACAAGCAAGGAGCTATATACAAGGGTGCTCCATGAGGTGTCCAACACTCCTACAAGTTTCCAAAGACTCCAACGATCATCGTGAGCCATGTATTCCACTAGGTCCACTCCCCTGCATTAGCATTGTCTCAACCCAGGCATCCTCAAGCCAACTCCAAGACTCCATGCAAGCATCCAAGCTACCCTATGTTGTTTAGAGCTCAATGCCCTCCTCCAAGATGAAAAATGCTCATACTCCTAAGTAGGAAGTTCTCCAAGCAAACAACCATCTCCATGTGGCCATCATGTAGAATGTCACCAAAGTTGTCAAGAGATCTCCAACGTCCTAGGGAAGAATATCATGCAATCACCCAACTATGGTCAAGCAACCATTGAGTAAGCCATCTCCAATGTGAAAATCCATCATGGACCATCCAAGGGTAGTTGATGCAAAACTATGTTTGCTAGATTTAGTAGTTGATACTGAATAGTGGAAAATGGAGCCTAGGTTTTTCTCATACAAGATATAGCACATAGTTAACATGTTTGCAACTTAGTAATTATAGCGCATATCTTCTAGGTATTTCTCACAAAAGATATAGCAACTAGTTAACATGGTTGTTCCCATTTTCCTATACATGATGCATCACCTAGTTGTTACCTTCGAATAGGCAATCTACGTAATATGAAATGCCATTATTCTCATGAAAAAACAGATTTTACTTCAGATGGAATTCAATCGTAAAACCAACCATAGGAAGGACAAATGTGAACTAAATTTCAATCATTTTGAGCATATAAATTAGAAAAATGATGTAAGAGTGTTGGAAGAATGGATTATAGCACGTCCATCCTTTAGAGGGTTTCCTACAACAGCTTATAAGAACAACAATTTTTTTTTTTTTTACAATAGCAGAAAATGCAAGCCTCGTTTTTTGGGAGCGACCTCCTACCAAATATGCAGAATCCCACTTCCTAGATATTCATTTTGCTTACAGCATACAATTACACGGATAATTCACTTTGTTATCCCTCAGATTGTATGAGGGTTTCACTTGTGATTTTCATCACAAGCGATGGGACTCGCAGCATGGTACCTATGATGGATTGGGGGTACACAACTTCATCGAGTTGATCTTTACTTACAACCATATGCTTAAAGATGCTCCCATCATTTGATGGAGTCGGTGTTTTGGTTAGAGAAGAATCACTTCTCTATTTTGGATTGTGATGTTTGATGGCTCACTTCATTGATGCTCTCTTCATATTGCATAGATCATCCTCTCAATGGATACTTGATGAGATGCTCGCTACTTCACATGATGATCTATGCTCATCCAGTGAGTATTATTATTTCCACATTTGTATGGTGATCTAGCACTTTTTGGGGGTTATATGGCAGTGGCATGGAACACTTCTAGTGGATGATATTAAATTGGAGTAGAATGGCCCTCATCTTATATGATGACTTAGCCTTCTCAATGGCTATCTTTTCGTATGGCTTTGGCTTGTTTTAATTGTGCTATGACGATACTTGGGCCTATTGGATGAGTGCCCTAATACTCATGTTTCATCCACATATGTATTACATATTGAGGGGGTTAGCATCATCCTCTTGGACAGTACTTTGCACATGCACCCATTTTCACATGGTTCTAACATATTAGTGGTATAGTGATTTATTTGATGTGTTTGACTTGGTTTGAGCCACTTGGTGCAACTGCCCTAGCTTGTATTGGTTATGTTCACACTTGGAGTGGCTCCACCCCCACTTTGATAGGGTGTCCACGGGACAGCAAGGGAGAATCGTGACTTTGTGCACATAGGTTGCTGCTCGGGTTTGTTTCCAGCAGAAAGAGGGTTTGAATTACATGTTCATCCAGCAGAGAACCTACATTGCAACTTCAGAATCGTCACAACAGGATTGAAGTGAAAAAGAAAAAGTAAAAGCAAAATAAAAGAATGTTGATACAAAAACATAGTCGGCCATCAGTTTTTGCACCAAGGCTAATGAAATATTCGCGATTGTGATTAGCAGTGGCTTCTCACTCCATCTTCTTCTCATTCTTTGATACAATAATATAGATTCTGCCCCGAATTTTGAAGGACAGTCCCAGCAGGCTTCAAGGACTGAGAAATAGTGAGTGGAGCATCGTAGCTCGCAAATGTCGAGGAGCTCAAGCATTGAACACCAAGGACTGTGAACATGTCACCGCCTATGCAAGCGTCCCAGTTTTCTCTCATCGTGTACCCCACAGCCGTAAAGCTAAGTGACAAATGAGAGGTGGACGAGATAATTTTGTTTTTTGGGCAGAACAGAGCGCACCAAACTTCCAAGTTATCATATCTCCGAGTTAAAATTTGTTCCGGTTCAGCAATCAAGGCTACTGTCGACTGTCACGGCGCCTTTTTGCAGACTTACTTCGTGGTCCAAATCAGCTCGAGCATCAAGCTTCTTGGGATATCCTCGTTGATTGTGGGCTTTTTCTCAACAACCTTTTGGGCGTGATTAATAGAGCTTTCACTCTCTTGCTGGATAATTTTCACTATAACGTGTAGTCAATCCCCTCCCACTATCACCATTGGCAGCTGAGTCACGTGGCTTAGACCTGTTTCCTATGGCATCGAAATTTTGGAGTTTTCGACTGATCCCACGATAGCATATCACCGTTTGGATGTGATTCGGTGCTCACACCTGAGCTTACCTCTTCACGTGGAGTTTAGACGCTCGCATTTCACCGAACAACCGGCGTAAATTTTTGCGATAGAATTCGAAGACGCCACAAGATTTTTGCGATAAAGGAAGAACAGGATAGACAAAGCAAGGCTACAAATATCATCATTAAAGGGCTGAGGGACTTTGGGGAAAATGAGAGGACGGACACTCTAGCAAGAGACTTCCTCAAAGATAAACTAAAATGGACGGTGAGTATCTATCAAGCACGCAGGATAGGAAGGAAGTTAGAAGGGGAAAAAGATAGACACGCGAGAGTCAGTTTAAGAAGCATAGAGGATAGGAACATGATCCTCAGAAATAGAGGATTGCTTAGAGGCACACACATCTACCTAGATGAGGACTTGACTTTTGCTCAACAAAGAAAGGAGTGGGAAAGAGTGAAAGCAGCAAGAAGCGAGGGAAAATGGGCATGGCTGGTCAATGGGAAAGCTCAAATTGGTGATCGTTTCTCAAATAAGAAATAGGAAGTCGGGGCCCCATGGGACTGTTTACAGGTGGTAAGTTGAAATTGCAGAGGTTATCCGTGGAGAAGAGATCTGGGGTTGGGGCCCATTGCAGGGAGGAAAGATATTATAATTCTTACAGAAACGCATGAACACAATGGATGCAAGGTTCCAGAGTTTGAGGGTTACAAGAAGATCTCAGTTTGGAACAAGGGAACAGGGGCGGGCAAAGGGCATGGAGGAGTCACAGTGCTAATAAATGAAAAATGGGGTTAAATGGTAAAAGTGGAGAAAGAGGACCCAAACAAACAGTATATTTGGCTGCAAATAAAAGAGAAAGAGGTTACTTTCAGGTTGGTTGCTTGCTATTTTGCTCCCAAAAACTCAAAAATTTTAAAAAGAGGCAATTTAGATAGTGAAGATCCATATGCCTCTTTGAAAAGAGATATATCCCTCTTTAGTTCTCAGGGAGAAATAATGTTAATAGGGGATTTTAACGCAAAGACAGCCAACAACCAATCTCTCCAGCTCAACAGTGAAGGAGGGGAAAACAATCCCTTATGGTTGGAAGAAAGTGGAGACCAATCATGGGAAAGAGTTTCACGGGATGGTGATGGGGAAGTATCACATTTTGGGGCAGAATTACTGGGACTGTGTAGCATGTCTGATATGGTTATTTGCAACGGAATGAGAAGGTGGCCAACTTCAGGGGATATTACATGCAAAACCTGGGTATTACATGCAAAACCTACAATGGCCAAAGTGTGGTAGACTATGTAATTTGCTCTCAAAGCTTTATTCCTAGAATACTGAAATTTGATATAGGGGATCGTCTTGTTGAAATGAAATCTGATCATGCCCCACTATTTGTTAAATTGGACTTTGCCTCCACTAGCCCCTACAATAATCAAAATTTTGGCACAAAAAAGATTACTCCCAACAAGGGAAAAATCCTCCTAAATCAAGAAAACAGGGACAGATTTAGTGCTGCCCTTAAACAGCAGTTTTTAGAAATGAAAAGTAAAAGGCCAAATATGACAATCAACAAGGCAAAAGGTCATAGTCATGTGCATAGTAATTTGCTGATCCCAATAATCCACAAGGCCTTAAGTGCCTGCAAGCGATCTCGTCCAAGGAAGAGAGCTACAAGTACTTTTTCGGCAAACGCGTGGTTCGATGAAGACTACAAGGCAGCCAAGAGGTCTTTAAGAGAGGAAAAATTCAACAAAGAAAACAAGAGGAGGTATGAGAAGCTAATACAGGCAAAAAGAGAGGATTATGTAAATACAAGAAGAAGGGAGTTAATATATCTTGGAAAACACAATCCCAAAAGTTTGTGGAGAGAATTACAGCAAAGGAAAGAGCAGACCGAAAACAGTATCACAGATGTCCAATGGTTAGAATACGTGAGGCTTCTTTATGAGCGGGTACAAAAGGTTACTCCTCCCACAGTAGAAACATCAATGGAGTTATTCACAGTGGACGATATCAACCAGGGAATAAAGAAATTAGCAAGCGGCAAAGCAGAGGACATAGATGGGCTTCAAGCTGAATTTCTAAAATGGGGAGTTGAGCTCCTTGCCCCTCACATAAAGGAAATTTTCAACGGGGTCATCCGGGATGGCTTTCCGGAAGAATGGACCACCAACGTGGTCATTCCTCTCTTTAAGAGTGGAGATACCAATAACCCTTCTAACTACCACACAATTATGGTCAACCCCCTCCTGGGCAAGCTTTTTGGAAGTATGTTAGAGAGGAGAATCAGCAGATGGGCAGAAGACGAGGGAAAAAGAGCAAAAGGGCAAGCGGGTTTTAGGCCTAAGCACTCTACTATTGACCATTGTATCACCCTTAGACATTTAATAGAGAAAATATGGGACAAACAAGGTGGGACAGCATATTGTTGTTTTGTGGACTTTAAGAAAGCTTTTGATATAATGTCGAGAGACAAACTTTGGAACAGAATGGAAGAGTTGGGTATCCCAAATGGCTATAGAGTGGCAGTACACAGGCTTTATGAAAAAGTTCGTGCTAAAATCAGAACAGGCGAGCAATGTCTGAATGTTTCGGTAGCGATATTGGTGTTAAGTTGGGTTGTCCTTTATCCCCCACGTTGTTTGGTTTATATATTGATAAGTTAGAAGCTTGGTTGAGCAAAACAAATGAGGAGGGTGTCCACCTAGCAGGTTATGTGGTAAAGCTACTTTTGTATGAAGATGACCTTCTTCTAATTTCGCAAACAACACATGGTTTAAAAGAGCACTTAAGAGCCCTAGAACACTTCTGTCAGGAGGTCAAGATGCAAGTGAACATTTCCAAGACCAAAATCATGATCTTCTCCTTAAGTAGAAAAGACAAACCAACCACCTTCCTCTTTGAAGGTAACCCATTGGAGATAGTGAAGGAATACAAATATCTTGGGATTGAGTTCCACTATAAGCTCAATTGGGAGACTTGTAGGGCGAAAAGGGTGCAGGGAGGATGGAAGGCCTCATTCTCGCTTCAAAACAGGTGTAGAAAAGCGGAACTTTGGGATTGGAAAATGAAAAAGACCCTCTTTGGTTTGCTGGTCACTCCGGTTGTTCTTTATGGCTGTGAAGTCTGGGGAAGCAGCATGTCAAATTGCAGATGGAGACAGCTAGAAAGAATCCAGAAACAATTAATTACTAGCAATCTCAAAGTTTAAGCCACAATACCGTACGAAATACTTTTAGTTGAAGCAAGTGCTTTCCCGCTAGAGGCAACAACGATAACCAAGCTAATAAGCTATATAAAGAGGGTTGAGAACATGGAGAATCAACGCCGGCCCAAGGTAACTATGGAGGAGGAGTTAGGCCGTAGAAGGAAAACTTGGATGAAACAAAACAAAAAATGGCTAAGTAAGTGGAACATCAAGCTTCATGGATGTCCTAGCACCAAGAAAGAAATAAAAAATTTCGTAACTGAAAAATTCAGGATTGCCATGTGGACCAATCACAAGGGGCGGAAAAAAGACCACTAAATCAAAGAGTTTAACCCAAACTGTGATCATGGTGAGAAAGCATATTTAGGGGCTGCCGTCGAAGGAAAGGCAAAACTGTTAGTAGCGCAGTTGAGGATGGGGTCACACCACCTTAGATGTGAGACGGGTAGGTGGAAGGTGCCTAAGGAAGAGTGGGAAGAGAGAACCTGTGTTTTCTGCAATAAAGGCGTGGTGGAGACAAAAAGACACTTTATTATGGAATGTGCATCCTACGAGGATATCCGCATTCAGTATGAGGACAGTTTAAGGGCCGCCAACATGCATCATCTCTTTGAAGAAGATAAGATCAATCAGATTGCAAGTCTTCTAGTCAAGCTTTGCAGCAGAATATCCGTCATGGAAAGAGTTTGGAGAAGAGATAGGGCTTTGTTCTTTTGGTCCCATAAGCTGCTTAGCCTCGTGGACGTTATTAAAAGCATTCATTCATTCAGTGCCAAACGCTTGTAGCTCAGCACATTAATCAACACGAAGACGAGTTTGGAGCAATCCACGCTTTATTGGCAGCTTACAACATCTTTGGATAGGGTAGGGAGGGCGTCCACCTGGAAGCACTGATTTGATTTGAGGGTCCTGTTAAGCATTAGTGGCTCACTCGACATCCATGATCCATCGTTGACAGCTGCTATTTGTTGGAGCAGCTAGCTTCGAGGGAGTTACATTAATAAATGGAGTTTGATCATATATTGGATGGGGAGGAAAGAGTGGATCTAGATTCTTTCCCACTTTTTCTTCATTTATTTTATTAATATTATATTATTTATTCTTTTTAATAATTTATTATTTCTTCTTTTTTTCAAAAACAACAGAGTTTTGTTTAAGTCTATAAAAGGTCAGACCTCTCATTTTATAAAAGACCAACCCTCTCATTTTGTAACGGGTGAGAAAAAGTTGAGAGTTTTTTTCCATAAGCTTAATAGAAAAATCATTCAAAGGTGTTTTTATAGATTTGTAACTGAGCACTTTTTTGAATGTGTGGCATAAATTTGTGAAGCTTCAATGATTGTGAATGTTGCTAGAACTTAATTTTTTAAAGTGTGTTTGAGTTGGAGACAATAGACGGATACTACCACCACATTGGAAGGCGGAGAGTCTTAGAAACTGCTATTATTTTTCATTTTGTAAGTGTGAAGACATGGGCATTGATCTTTGCATTTAATCTAGTTTGATTGTGTAACATTGATCTTTTGTTTGCATAGCGCATCTCCAGCGGCTAGAAGGAATAAGCAAAATCTAGTAGCCGTACACTTGACTAAGCAGGGTTTGCTCAATCATGTGATCTCTCCCTCTTAGTCATACATGACGCAAGGCCCTTTTGAGTTCTCTTTTTGACTCCATTCTCCCCTTTTGATACATTGGCACTGGTCTTTTCTCTAGGACCGATCCCTCCCTCATTCCCATCACTATTCAAATTACCTTTATACTACAACTGTTTTTCTAAGGCAACCTCTTCAGTTCACCTTGCCCTTCATTGCACCTGCCTTAGTGATCCTACCTTAGGGAAGCCCCCCCTTGAGTTGGAGAAGAGCCAACCTGAAGCAAGGAAGAGAAGAGTGTGGTGATAGTGGTTGTTCTTTTCACAGTTGCCATCGAGCTGGTGTGCCTACTTTTGGGCTTTAGCACACACATGTGGATTTGAGAGGGCAACATTCTTTTGGCACCGTTGTCGGGGACAAAGTCCAGTTCTCAAAATTTGAAGACCATGCTTCATTGACATTTGTGGGAGATCATATTGTAGATCTTGATTCTCACATGGCGACTCCACGAAGGGACGAAGCCCTTGTCCTTTTGCATATTTAAAGATTTTATTGGGTGTAGAGGTGAGCACATCATAAATTAGAAGGCTTTCAAGCTCACCTTGGTGATTCCACGGCTTGATATAAAGTAATGACTATATGCAAACTTCAGATTTAGTACCTCATTATTTGAGACAATGGATGATGATAAGGAAAGACTTCGTGCTCTTATGCACGAAGCCTTCACCCCACTAGTTTTTTCAAATATCCATGGATTTCCTAATGATTGCTATGACCATAAGAAAGTATATAAGGTTGTTCCAAAGTTTCGTGGAAATGATGATGATTCAACCACCCATCATATTGCCTCTTTCTGCAAGTTGATGGCTTATTTTAATATTTATCAGGAGGACGATATTATGATCATATTTGTTGTAACTTTGGAAGGGCATGCAGTAAGTTGGTTCTATGGCCTTCTTGACGAAGCTATAGACTCAATGACAACGTTTTTCTAGAGGTTCCTCCTTCATTGGCATGAAGGAACAGTTGATGAGATTGAGCAGCTTGCCAAAGAATATGATTCCCTCCTCCCTAGAACACAACCTGAATTTAAAGAGGAGATCCATGAAGAAAACTTTGAAAGCGGAAAGCTTAAAAAATAGATCATTGAAGACATGATTGAGGAAGCATTGCAAGGGCCCTTGTTTAAAGATATGGCTGAACAAACTCATGGTAACAAAACAAAATTTGAAAATATGGAGCTGCCTCAGATTTATGTAACTGAATATATTCTTGAACAAATTCATGATGAAGATTAGGATCTGCCTCAAGTTCATCTCATTAAAGGTAATAGCATTTTTTTGCAGATCTGCTTGAGCAGCCTTACGATGGAGGTTTGTATATGAGCCCCATCAACCAATGGATAGAAGCTTCTTGTACACATTATGAATCTTCCTGCCATAACTTCACATTTATTGCCTCCTAACAATCTGATGTTGCAGATCAATTTTATTCATGAGCAGATACAACTTTATTCATGAGCAGATGTTGAGACATCTTTGTTTTATGATGATAACATCTCTGTTTTATGATGATTTTGTCCCTGTCTTGTCTCTAACCAAGCACCCAAAAAAAAACAAATTGGCAGGGATAAGATGAAAAATGGTTCCACTGGCTGTAACACTATACTTAGCATGATCTTTTCACATGATAGGTTGGAGTAGGTAGGACGAATAATGTTCTTGCATGAACATTTAATGTTTTCAGTATGCCCTTTTCTGTTTTGTAATAAGTGTGTGGGATGTGAATTGAGCCATTCTCATCACAATGTTGTTTTTTAAGTTAGTTTGCAATAATCATCACAATGTTGTTTTTTTAGTTGGTATGCAATAAGAGATGTTGAGGTTCTCATGTTCTATCGAAAAGAGCACACGTCTCCATATGGAGCCAGATGTTACCATCTTACTTTGACATGTTACCATCTTACTTTGACAGGGGTGTTACTGCCAATCGGGCAGCAATGGAGGATCGGGTTTCTTTCCAGCACAAAGAGGCTTTCAAATACATGTTCATCCAGCAGAGAACCTGTACATTGCAACTTCAAAATCGTCACAGCAGGATTGAAGTAAAAAAAAAGTAGAAATAAAAGAATGTCTATACTAAAACACAGTCGAGCATCGGTTTTTGTACCGAGGTTAATGAAATATTCGTGATTGTGATTCGCAGTGGCTTCCTACTCCGTCTTCTTCTCATTCTTTGATACAATAATATCGATTCTGCCCCGAATTCTGAAGGACAGTCACAGCAGGCTTCAAGGACTGAGAAATAGTGAGTGGAGTATCGTAGCTGGCAAATGTCGAGGAGCTCAAGCATTGAACGCCAAGGACCGTGAACATGTCACCACCTATGCAACCGTCCCAGTTTTCTCTCATCGTGTACCCCACAACCGTAAAGCTAAGTGACAAATGATACGTGGGGGAGAACAGAGCACGCCAAACTTCCAAGTTATCATATACTTCCAAGTTATTATATCTCCCAGTTGAAATTTGTTCCGGTTCAGCAATCAACGCTACTGTCGACTGCCACGACGCCTTTTTGCAGGCTTGCTTCGTGTTCCGAATCAGCCCGAGAATCAAACTTCTTGGGATATCCTCGCTGATTGTGGGCCTTTCCTCAACATCCTTTTGGACGTGATTTATGGAGCTTTCACTGTCTTGCGGGATAATTCACTATAACGTGTAGTCAATCCCCCCGCTATCACCATTGGCAACTTGAAATTTGTTCCGGTTCAGCAATCAACGCTACTGTCGACTGCCACGACGCCTTTTTGCAGGCTTGCTTCGTGTTCCGAATCAGCCCGAGAATCAAACT
>LPNX010975025.1:572024-587205 GCA_001517045.1 Pseudotsuga menziesii
TCTTGGGATATCCTCGCTGATTGTGGGCCTTTCCTCAACATCCTTTTGGACGTGATTTATGGAGCTTTCACTGTCTTGCGGGATAATTCACTATAACGTGTAGTCAATCCCCCCGCTATCACCATTGGCAACTGAGTCACGTGGCTTAGACCCATTTCCTATGGCAATTGAAATTTTGGAGTTTTGGACTGATCCCACGATAGCATATCACCGTTTGGTTGTGATTCAGTGCTCACACCTGAGCTTACCTCTTCACGTGGAGTTTAGACGCTCGCATTTCACGGAACAACCCGCTTAAATTTTTAGGATAGAACTCGAACACGCCACACTATTTTATGAAATCTGTCATCGATTCGGTGCCAAATGCTTGGGGCTCAGCACGTTAATCAGGGCGAAGACGAGTTTAAAATTGAACTAGTCGCATGGAGCAATCAAAGCCCACGGATCTCTGTACAGGGTATGGAGCGCGTCCACCTGTAAGCATTGATTTGAGTGTCCCGGTAAGCATTAGTGGCTCACTCGACATCCATCGTTGACAGCTGCTATGGGCCGGAGCAGCTAGCTTCAAGGGAGTTACATTAATAAATTGAGTTTGATCATGGATTTGATGGGGGAGCGAAAAGACTATTTTCCACTTTTTCCTCATTTATTTTATTAATAATTTATTATCTCTTCCTATCTTTAGGAGAGTTTTCTTTGAGTCTATAAAAGGCCAACCCTCTCATTTTGTAAGGGGTGGAAAAAAGTTATGAGTTTTCTTTCTCCCGTGTTTAATAGAAAAATCATTCAAAGGCTTTTTTATGGATGTATAACTATGTTGGAATGTATACAGTAATTTGTGGAGTTTTAATGATTGTGAATATTGTTAGAAATGGATGCTATCATCATATTGGAAGGTGAAGAGTTCTAGTCACTGCTTTTCTTTTTCTTTTTGTAAACGTGTATAAACGGGTATTGATCTTTGCATTTAATCGAGTTTGATTGTGTAATATTGATCTTTTGTTTGCATAGCACATCTCCTGTGGTTAGAAGGAAGAGGCAAAATCTAGTAGTCGTATTCTTGACTAAGCAAGGTTTGCTCAATCATGCGATTTCTCCCCCTTAGTCATACATGACGCAAGGCCCTCTTGAGTTCTCTTTCTGACTCCATTCCCCCCTTTCGATACACTGGAACTGGTCTTTTCTTGAGGAATGATCCCTCCCTCCTTCCCATCACTATTCAAATTACCTTTATACTACAATTGTTTCTCTAAGGCATCATCTTCAGTTCACCTTGCCCTTCAGTGCACCTTCCTTAGTGATCCTACCTTAGGGAAGACCTTCTTGAGTTAGAGAAGAGCCAACCTGAAGCAAGGAAGAGAGGAGTGTGGTGAAAGTGGTTGTGCTTTTCACAGTTGCCATCAAGTTGGTGTGCCTACTTTTGGGATTTAGCAACACGCACGCTAGTTTTAGGCAGGAACGACACTATGGTTTTAAATGGATCAATCAACCTTGTTGGCACATATGTTGAGGCACTTCACATATTGTCCCATTCTCTATCGAGTTAGCTATGATTCATTATGACTAGCATGTGAATGATTATTATATGGTTTGTTGACTCCTTCCTTGCACACTTTTGGAAGGTTGTTACACATTAGAAACCATCCTATGGAGGTTGTTGAGGAGGCGCCCCAGCCTTTGGGACCACTCTTTGGCATTAATGAGTCATCACTTCCACCTTTTAGTTTAGCACATTTAATGAGGGTTGTTACACAATGGGAACCAAGTGTTATGAGTTGATTGAGGATTTCATCGCACACTTTTCCATGCCTATTGATGATGCATCTCACCTATGAGTCCACATGTGGCATTTTTGAGGTTATTGCTTGGTCAACTACTTCATGAAGGGGATCTCCATCTTGCAAGATGCCACATGTGTTACCTTGAGAAATGTCTTGGTTCATTCCCTTGAAGAAGGAAATGGTTCCATATATGGAAGCTACATTGCACACATTTCTTTGCTATTTGATGGAGGGTTTTCTATGATGAGTCCACATATGCCATGATGGATATTTTACTTGGTCCATGAAGTGTGTCCACATATGGAGGTTCATTGCACATATTTATATGCTATTGATAGGACGTGCCACTTGAGGATGCTTTACTTGGCCAAACCTTAGATGATGAAGGCATCCACTCTTGGAGGAGTTGTTACACACATGTTCACACTTGATGATGGGAAGTTTCACTTATGGAAGAAACACACATCCGCTCCGAGGTGGTTATTGCAAATCATCTAAGAAGGAGAGACTTCTATTGGAGAGTTTTGAGGATAACTTGGAGCTTGTTGACATGGTCAACCACTTGGAAGGATAAACTTGGCATAACCACTCTTGTTATTTTATTATTGTTTAACTTGCCACGTGAGTTGGTTATGTGAGAGAGCATTATTATATTGTTTTCCATGGATATAAGCATGGATCTAGAAGACTCCAAGATTATTTTATCATTTGTTCTTGGAGAAATAGTGGATCTAGGAAAACAATTACTATTTTATTGGAAGGAGATGAAGCTCAACTTTAGTTAAAGACTAAAACACTTGCAAAGAACATGCTTGGGAGACCAAAGGGAAGAGTATATTTACCACAATGGAAGGGATTTATGTGAGGAATTTTCCTCCTTTTTGTTGTTTTATGGTTGAATGTATTCTCTTGCTTCTATCAAATAGTTGTTTCTAGACTAATGCTTCATTGTAGGACACACCATCATAGCATAGTTTGAGAGTGGCACCTTAAGGCCCTACAAGTACATTTCTTCATTATTTTACAGCAAGTTAAGGCCAATTTTTGGTATTTATAACAGCCTTATTCATCTTAACCATTCAACACCTACTCTCTTAGTTTGACCTCTTGACTCCATTTTTCCCAATATTGGATAAGCACTAGTCCCGATCTTCCATTGCCTATTTTTTTCTACAATGTATCATTTTGTTGAAGCTGGCTCTTCATATTTACCTTGATCCTTTTGTCATAACTTCAATAATCCTAAGTTAGGGAATCCCATGCTGTGCTAGAGGAGAATCAACCTAAAGTGAAGGGAGTTGTGGTGACAGTGGGCAACTTTCTTGAGTTACATTAGGATGCACTTTATGTTTAAAGACTTTACCACTTTAAGTGTAGGTTCAAGAGGTAACATATCCTTTAAAATATTTTGTTATCAAGGGTTTTTTTAGTTGATAGAGATTCTAAAGTCTTCTTCCATGTGCATACGTATTATATTGCAATATGTGTCCATATGGTGACAATTAATAATTTATCTATTAAAAAAAATAGGATCTTAATTTACATACCTTAGAGACAAGCACAATTATCAAGCTAACACATAAGTGGATCAAAGCCCATGCCAATGTACTTCAATTTTTTAATGAGCAAGGAGTTTTTCACTAGTGGACAAGGTTCAATTCCTATAAAGACTTTTCCTGGAGCCTTGGAGTCATCTTGAGGTAAAGGTTTGTGGTTGCATCTAGAGTGACTATATTAAATGATATTGGGATATATGCACACATAGTGTATCAAAACCCAACCCCATGTCCTCTAAATATTTTAGCCCATCGGATTGTGGTCTAGTGAGAACTTGGAGCAGTCTTTGCGACAATGACCCAATTTCAAATCATGGCTAGCATGCTTCTTACCTGATCCACAAAAGGATGGATTTTTTTGCTCATATCATACTAACATAAACCATCCCAAAAAAAACATAATAACAAAAAGACATCACTTAAATTGATAGGTGGCTTCTCACCATGACACTTCATCGGTTTCATGAGATCAAAAAGGAAAACTTAACAGGACACTAAACTATTTGACAACAAAAATTTTTATGACTAGATATTTGAAGTATTTTAGTATGACAACTCTTTTCGATTGTATATATATTGAACTTCATTAACTAAAAAAGGTTACTTTCCCACATCAAGAAACAAAGCCAGATTCAATTCGAAAACATGATTGGAAACAACTTGTCACCTGCTTGTATCCTTGACCAACGAATCGAGCACGTAATGTTGGTGCAGCTGACTCATTAATTGATTCTTCATATATATCATTATCAATACCATCTATATCTTCTTGGTTAGGAACGACCATAAGATTACCATTGACACCTGTAATAGATTCCATCTTACCAATTGAACCTTTAACTGTGTTTTCGAATAGACGTTCGCCTTTAAGATACCTGAAAAAGCAGATTTAATTACAAACCTTTACATTAATTTTGTCATAAATCACATACTTTAAACTTGAATAGTCCATATCATTGATTGATACATTTGAAGATGCTCCTATTTTATGATCTTCAATACTTCGCCTTAAAAAAACTACTTTATGAAAATTATCCATGACTTCTTTATCACACCCTTGTCACACTTCTAAACATTATTATTTCTCATCTCACATTAGGGATGAAGACAATGACAAAACATTAGAAAAAGCACTGGATAGCTGCTATTGCATCCAATATGGCACCCTCTCCCAAAATAAGTCAGTACTATGGCAACTTGTCTACCTTGGCACCAAACTTTAGAGAATATATATTTTTCCTATTTAAAGTTTCAGACTTTTTCGGAAATTATGTAACCATGTCCATTGTAATTTTGGATTTGAGATGTGTTCTAAGTTATCAAGCAAGCAAATCGACATTTTAGGTGATACAATACATCATCATGGAATAGATATTACATATCCATAAATTAGTTGAGAGAAAGCACATAATCATGGAATAGATAATGCATATCTAGAAATTAGTTGAGAGGAAGTACACAATTTTATAAGAGAAGAAACTAGAAAGGTTGAGAAAAATTTGACTAGTTATCACAAGTTCCCATTTAAACGTAGGTATCACAAGTTTATTATTTAAATTATTTTTTAATTAAAATTTAAAAAAATTACTCTTTTAATATCTACATACGTATGGCAAGTTTTCATTTATTTAGGTATCACAAGTTTTTATTTAAATTATTTTTTAATTAAAATTAAAAAAGTTGACCATTTTGAAATTTCAAAGACAGATATGACCATTTTTCATTTAAATTAAAATAAAAAGACAAGTATCACAAGTTTTCATTTAAATTATTTTTTAATTAAAATTAAAAAAAGTTGAAGATTTTGAAATTTCAAAGATAGGTATGACAAGTTTTCATTTATTTGGTCTTTACCTGAAACTGTGCTGCTGGATCAACAAAGGAAATCAAATCTACTGTTTTCTGTGCCTATTGTATCTTCGTTTCTGGTTTAATTATGGGTAAACATCAACTAGAATTATATCTGATACAAATGATACTGATGGAACTACATATAAATCTACATTAGATTATGAGGCATAGAATCTGCTCGCTTATATATTTGGATGGGCTACGCGCGTGGATCTGAATACTATAGTTCGCGCTCTCTAGCTTCTTATAGCGTAGGCTATGTGTGTTCCCCCCAACGGGTTCTGAATACTATGGAACAGGCTCTGCTACAACCTATTATGGCTATGGACCTGCTTCTGCAGAGTAAACTACTCGCTGTGGAGCTGGCTCCCGATCTGACTATGATTCTCATATAGAAAGGGAAATCTAAGGGGGTTGCAGACGGGATGCCTATGGCTGTACCTCCGCCTATGCTGGCTTATTTTCTGCTGGATCAAAGTCAAGAAAATAAAAGGATTTTGGTTATAGGTAAACTTGAACTCCTTGTGCTTTTTCCGCTCCTGCTCTTGTCTCTGCTCTTGCTGGCTCTGCTCCTGCCAGTTATTCAATTCTTTACCACTTATGCCTTTGTTCCTGCTGTTCGTTCTGTATCAGGGCAAGGTAAACAACCCAGTAGTAATTGGGCTAAAAACTATCAGCATTTGCAGGAGAAGAGCTTCGTAGCTGCATCTGATAATGCCTTTTGTTTTGCCCCGTTTAATTAAAAAAGACAAGCCCCTCACGGACAATAGGCAGAGATCAGCGGATAACAGGGAGGGGCAAGAAAGCAAGTGGTAAGGCCCAAGGCAGTAAGTAGAGCTGCCAGATTATCCGATTAATGCTTCTCCTCACTTTATCTGTGGCGGTTTAACCAACCAATAAAAAGAAAGGGGCCTATGATCCAATAAAAAGAAAGGGGGGCCCTATATTATTGCTGTGATCCCTGTAACATCAGAGTGTATCTACTTTTGATTGATTAAGAGTGCATCTTCCTTCGATATAAGGAAAATAGATTAATGGTTCAAGATCCAAAAACATTTGGCAGGAGTAAAGTTTACTCCTTTATGGACTACTAGCTATTAATTTAAGGGAGCCAAGTTTTATCTACACATAATAATGCAAATACACAAAGTCCTGAGAGATCCCAAATATTGTAACTTTTCTCTACTCTAAGAAAAAAAATGATTTATTTATTTTTAAAATTAAATTTATAAATTTCAATCAAATAAAAATGATTTATTTATTTTTAAAATTAAAATTATAAATTTTGATGCTGAATTTTTTAATAAGTTAAAAAACATTTTACCAAATTGAAAGATTAAACTTGAAAAAGAAAAGTTGAAGTCAAAATAGGATTTTTAACCAATAGAAAAAGTAAACATTATGAAATTTCTTCAAAAGCTCAAAGGTTTTGAGGTTTCTTCCATGTAGTGGTAATAGTATTACCTGACAAATCCGTTTCCTAGATCATTTCTACCTCAATTCAAATCCAAAAATATAATATAAATTAGGCAAGAATTTGATCAACTTTTTGGAGATTGGTTTGTGAGATCATTTCTAATTCAATTCAAATCTAAAAATACGTGAGGAAAAAATTTGATGAACTTTAACTTTTTGGAAGATGGTATGAAAAATTAACTAAGTATATATATAGAGAGGTGACACTAAATCTTTTTATGCATAGTAAAAAATTCTTGTTAACGTAATAACTAAGCGTTTGTCTCATGTGTTACCTGATCATGTAGATATAATTAAGATACCTAACTAAGAAGTTTGTATGCATAGTAAAAAATTCTTGTTAACGTAATAACTATGCGTTTGTCTCATGTGTTACCTAATCATGTAGATATAATTAAGATACCTAACTAAGAAGTTTGTGTATTACGATGAGATCCACCCCACAATGCTCGAGCCATTCTGCAAACCAAAAGGATGCTTTTAACCATATACTCATTTTGACACATCAAATAGAAAGGTGCTTGGGTATTCTTTGCTTAAGATAACATTTTTTTAATAAAGCTTCATTGATTATTCAAATAAATACTATTTACACGGATTTTATTAGAAAAGTAGGTCACAAAAGCAACCTCTACGAGCATAGCGAAAAGACTAATAACAAATTTGTTCATTGCCTTAAGCCAAAAACACTCGTAGTCATGGTGTCACTATCTAAAAGTCCATAGTCCATAGAAACATAATAAAAAATCAAAGGGAGACAACCGAAGCCAAGATAATAGTAAGAAGTAATCATGCTAGGGTTAGGGCAGGAGGGTCAGGACGGTCATGATCATGCGAGGCAGAGTCCTAACCAATAATGGAAGTACCCTGTAATATATGTGTGAGAGATCAAAAGGACATAATATTTGTTATCATCTATTAAAGGTGTTTGTTAAGATTGTATTTAAGGACCTTCTCATTGTATTTAAGAAATCATTTTTTATTTATTTATTATTTAATTATATTTTTATATGAATTATTTTATACTTGTAAATTTATTTTGAATATTTATTGTTTGAACTAGATTGGTAAATCTCTTACCGGTATCACAGCAAGGTTGTTTAATCCATTCTTTGGTCATCAATTTTAGACTTTGTCTTAGAACTTGGCTTTTGTCATCATTTCCAAAGTTTTTCTCTGAAGTCTAGGACTTTGGCTCAAAAAAAATCCAATCACCAAGAAAAGAGGGGCGCACACTAGATTTGCTCACGTACACAACAAGAAAGAGAAAAAGTTATCTTATTTATTCCCTTGATCTTCATTATAAATAAGAGGAGGATGTCTTATTTATATGGGAAAAGACATGCCTTTTCATTAAAAAAATAATTTTTTCACTCCTATAGTCTGACCTACCTAACTTGTCTTTTAAATGACTTTTATTGATTTTTTAGGGTTTGTTACCGAGAAACTCGGGACTTAACCTGATAAAACATAAAATAATGATAAAAATGATGAAATGCTTCAACGTGATGAAAGGTTGAGCTTGGAAAGAGGGCGTCATGCCCCATCTAATCCTTTCCCTCAAGACCGTCCATTAGGTTGGTACGACCTCTTCTTACTTGCCTAGAAGGTGGATGATTTGCTATTGATGGACGACATGACCAAGAGGGAGTAGTACAAAGAAAATAGGTCCAAGGGGGTGTTCATGAGGTGTGTTAAGGTGGATATGACAACCCTTACAAGCGCAATCACCTCTACAAAGCATAAAACATAAGCGTAGTTGGAAGCCTCAACCCATTGTTCATTAATTGTATTAATGTGTGAATTTGGAGGGAAATTTTTAGGGAAAGATTTTGGAGGGAAAAAATAGTTCTTTTAACTATATGATTTTTGGAGGTTGACAGTTGCACCATTCTACTTCTTGTGTGAGGAGAGTGGGAGTTGCACCATTCTAGTTTTTAGTGAAAAGTCATGGACTCTTCTAAAATTATCTCAATTTCTAAAAATGGTGGAAATTTTCCTTCGAGTGAGGATTTGAGAGGCAACGATGATGATTTTCCTCCTAGCGAGGATTTTTAAGGTACTAATTATGATGATGATGAAGACCATCCTTCAGTGAACAAAGATTTTTCCTCACAGCCTAGCTGGGCCATCGTGACCTCACCCTCACGTGCTCCTTGGGCTGAACGCCTCTTGCGCAGAGCCAACCTGGCAGCAGCCTCTTGCTGCTGCGATCTCTGGCTTCATGGGCCTAGATGGGGGCCCCGAAGGTTCCCCTCCTCCCGAGTTGGTGGCTTTCTGGAAACTCATAGCAAGCAGTGGCAAACGTAAGCTAAACGAGACTCAGCAAAAATTTGTGAAAAAGATGGATAGCATCCCTACAGTCGCCCTTCCAGCTGAAGAAACGTGAAGATCGGCCCTGAATCTGTCAGATCGGAGACTCATTGGCCAATTCACAGGCTTGTGGCCCTCTCCCAAGGCGGTAGATGCATGGGCGCAGAGGAATTGGGGATCGCTAGTAAAAGCAGCCATCAAAAGCTACTTCGTAGGCAGGGGATTCTTCATATTCGTGTTCGAAGAAGAAGAGGATAGAAGCCTCATATTTAGGAACGGACCCTACTTCATGGGTCCTCGGGGTTTATACTTGAATAGATGGACCCCAGATTTTGACCCAACGCAAGTTGTGTCATCGGCAGTCCCGTTGTGGGTGCACCTCCCCCATTTACCACTTCACTGCTGAAATCCGAAAACCTTGGAAACCATCGGCAGCACCCTTGGGAAATATATAGATCGCGCGGAGAGAAAGGACCAGTACTCTTGTGCGAGAATTTGTGTGGAGGTGGATCTAGAATTAGGGCTACCCGAAGCAATCCATTTAACGGTTTCAGATTGGTCACACATCCAAGAGCTGGACTACGAGCAACTCCCATTCAAATGCAGGTATTGCCATGAACACGGCCACTTTCCGAGATACTGCAAGAAGGCGGCTGAAGAAGAGACAGAGAAAATCAAAGATCAATGGACCCAAGCATAGAAATCTACCTCGGCAAGAACGAATAATAGGAAAAAAGGAAAAGATACGCCAAGGGGAACTGATGTGCCAGAAGCAAGGCAAGAACAAGAGAAGGGACGCAAAGATCAGTCAAGGACAGAAACAGAGGAAAACCCCTTTGAAATCCTTAGGGAATTAGAAGTCAACACAGAAATAGAAACGGAGGAGATCGAGCAGCAGCCCCCTCTCCCAGCAACCGAACAGGAAGCGCCAGCCACACACCATCTAGGATCCCTAGTTGGGATCTTCTCCTCGCCTTCCTACGCTGAGATAGCAAGGAAAAAACCTCCGGAGCCATCAGTTTCATTGGAGGATGAGTCATTCGAGAAGCCATCAAAAAAACAAGGGAGGAAATCCTCCAGGGAAGCTCGAGAGGAAGAGGAAAAAAATGCATGGCAGCCAAGCCACAATCGAAATGAAAATGGGGAGAAACACCAGAACAAGGCCTCCCAAGGGAGGTTCAACCCACCCCAATCTCAGCAAATAATGTAGATGGTCTCTTGGAACTGTAGAGGGCTGGGGAATCCTACGAAAGCCGAAGCAGTAAAAGACCTCCTAAAAATAGAAACCCCAAAGATTCTCATGCTCCAAGAGACCAAGATTGAAGGGGATTCCCTCATTCAAATCAGCACCAAAAAGTGGAAGAAAAATGCAGTAAAGGCCATCAGTGCTAGAGGATCCTCTGGGGGTCTAGAAACGTTGTGGGCAGACGAGAAGTTTACTCTCGAAAGCTCCTTCGAAACCCAGCACTGGATCTACACTGAGATCCATTATAAAATAAGCTCGCTCATTCTCTCTCTCTTCAATTTGTATGTCCCTATCCTTCAGTCAAAAAAGAAAGACTGTTGGCTAACTCTGGCATATTTCATAGAAATATATACCCCTCGGAACATAATAATTGCGGGAAATCTAAACCTGATTTTCGACCCTAAAGAAAAGAGGGGAGGGAACTACGGCAAGGACCAAATGCCTCCCCTGGTTGAGGACCTCATGCATCAGAGGGATCTTCTAGATATCAAGCCTAAAAGAGGTCTATTTACATGGACAAATCACAGAGTTGGGTCAAATCATATAGCTGCCCGTCTGGACCGCTTCCTGGTTCAAATCTCTCTACTAGACCAGAGGGTGGTCTCCTCCAAAACCCTCCCAAAGTTGACTTCATACCACAAACCTATCCCACTTCAGTTGGATGAAGAAGAAAACTTGGGGCCCATACCCTTCATATTTAGTCCTCTATGGATTGAAAATGAAGGGTTTAAGGAAAAAGTAATCACAACTTGGTCTACTCCAATGAGAGGGTCCCCCTCCTTTGTTTGGGAACAAAAATTAAAAGCCACGAAGGTAGCTTTAAAGGATTGGATCAAGAATCCTTTAAACACCCCAACTAGTCATAGGAAGGAGACTACCTAGATTCTAGAAAATTTTCAAACAGATTTAGAAAAGAAAGACATCCCCATAGCAGATTTGGTAGAAGAGCAAGTAGCCCAAGTAAACTCATATCTCTCCTTCCGCCAAGAAGAAGAGTTCTTGAGGCTGAAATCTCGCTGCTTGTGGCTAAAATCAGGAGATCGTAACACGTCCTCCTTTCATAGACAGTATAGAATGAGGATGTCCAAGATTCACATCTCTGAAATCACTACAGTATATGGGACCCTGCATAAAGGCCATGACCAAATCAAGCTTGCAGTTGAATCTCATTTTCAAAATCTGTTCAAAAAAATAATGAAGGAAACGAGGGTGCCTCCTCTGATTTTCTTTCTCACATTCCTCTCCTAGTAAGAAAGGAAGATAATTCAGCTCTTTCAAAGATAATTACAGAAGAAGAAATAAGCAACATAATTTGGGCTATGGAACCTGACAAGGCACCTGGACCAAATGGATTTTCAATCCACTTTTACTGTCAGTGCTGGGACATCATTAAGGTGTATTTCCTGAGAATGGAAAACGTTTTTCAGCAGAAAGCCAAGGTGGGTGGAAGCACTAACTCCACCTTTCTTGCATTAATCCCCAAATAAGTGAATCCAAGAACCTTTGAAAGATTCAGGCCAATCTCACTTTGTAACTCATCCTATAAGATTCTAGCAAAATTATTGGCAAATAGAATCAAACCCCTCCTTGGGAAACTTATCTCTCCCAGTTAGGGAGGTTTCATCAAAGGGAGACACATCATAGACAATGTGATTCAGGTTTAAGAAGTCATTAATTCAAGTTTACACCGAAAGGAGAAAGGAATGATAATTAAACTAGACATGGGGAATGCTTTTGACCGAGTAAAACATTTATTCTTGTTCAAAGTTCTCCTCTCTTTCGGGTTCAGCACTAATTTTGTCAATTTGATCAAAGCCTGCATAACAAAACCGTGAATAGCTCCATTGGTTAATGGCAAACCAGCCAATTATTTCCAGGCCACGAGGGGAATCAAACAACGCTGCCCCCTCTCCCCTTTTTTGTATATTTTAATGGCAGATGTATTGAGCAGGAAGTTAGAGGCAGAGAAGAAGGTCGAGACTGTCCCAGGTATAATGATTGTAAAAGGCATAGAGCCTATAAATCACTCACTCTTTGTTGATGACTCTCTGCTCCTGGGGGGAGCTTCCATAATGATAACCAAAGCATTCAGTAAAATTCTCCAAGACTTTTGCAGCATAACCGGTTCTCTCATCAATAAAAGAAAGAGCGCGGTTTATGGTTGGAACACAGACCAGAATGGCATCCAACGAATTGCAAACTCCCTGGGCTTCTCGGGCTATGTCAGTTGGGATAAAATTAAGTATTTGGGGATCCCCCTCACCTTGGGTCCTAACAGAACTTCGTTATGGAATGATGTGTTAAACAAACCGAGAACAAAAACCAGGGCATGGGGAGGTCAATGGCTTAACAGAGCTGGCAAGCTAACGCTAGTAAAAGCTATTCTCTCCCCTCTGCCAATCTTCCAAGCTACCTTTCTTCTAGCTCCTAAATCGATTATGGATCAGTTCTCAAAATTAATCCGAGACTTCTTATGGCAAGGAGGAAATGGAAATAAAAAATAAATAAATAAATCCATCTTGTAAAGTGGGACAACGTCAAGCTTCCCCTAGCAGATGGAGGTCACTAGATCAGGGATCCAACTCTATCAAACTTGGCTCTAGGTGGGAAAATACTCTGGAAATTGCACACAGACAACAACCACCCGGTTAGCAGAATTTTGAGATTAAAATATATGAAAGGACAATCTCTACACAATCTACAGGAAATCAATTTCCAAAATGGAACTGCAACTTGGAATTTATGCAAGAGGAGTCACGATTTCTTCAAAAACAGTCTCTTCAGAATTCCTGGCAGAGGCAATAAAACGCTGCTGTGGAAGGACAGGATCATGGGGAAGCCTCCTTTGGACACCATGGAGGGGATCAATTGCATCAGGGATTGGCTGAAGCTACGTGGAGTCCTCACGCTGGCATATATCTCAAGCTGGGACGCAAATGGTGGATGGCTCGACTGGCAACTCCCACGCATGCCTGTGTTAGTTTTTCAACATTTAAGCTAGCATTATGTTAGGATCTTTTCACTGAAAGAATAACAAGCACAGCAATAACATAAGCACATCACATGAGACAAGAGACACAAAGAGTTTTGATAGGGGAAACCATAAATGAAAAAAACCCCTAAACTTCCTCTAAGATAGTATCACCACAAGATGTGAAACCCAAAACAGTAAGATGACCTCCTAACACAACAGCAGCCTTCTGTCTTCTGTCAAGCCAAAGTATTTCCTTCTCCAAAGGTGCGCCACACTTGAGAGAGCAAGTGATGTATTTCACAAGTGATAAATAGAGAGACTCACACTCTCTATTTATATTAGTCCGTTCACTTGAATTACACTTTCACACGTAGGCTCGACCTAATATTACTTACCCGAGCCTACACCTTAATTAGTGTATAATAACTCAAGTGCCCCGAAACTGTGGGGACTTACCTAATGACTTGATATGACTTGATTACATTATTAATCCTCCCGATCGGAACATCGGGGCATGACCACATGACTCAAATGCATAATAGAAACATCCCGGAATAAACATCGGGTTACAATATATAAGATACATAGAAGAATACATTCCGAAGTTACATATACATCAACACTCCCTCTTAATTAGGAAGGTATTCTTTCGACACAATTTTCAGCACTGGTCTTCTTCTCTGTATCAACTGGATCATCTCGTCTTCAAGTCATCTTCGTCTTCAAGTCATCTGGATCTGGATCATCATAGAACGTCATCACTGGATCTGGATCATCACTCGATCTGAATCATCATCACTGGACTAGATTTGGATCATCACTCGATCTGGATCACTACTGCTGGATCTGGATCATCACTCGATCTGGATCTTTCGGAGTCATCATAACTGGATCTAGATCATAGCTCTATCTGGATCTCCACTGGTCATCATCATGTGTGTACTATCTCGTCATAGGAAGTTCTACAGAGCCAGCCCTTTTTCATGCTGGTTGTAGGCCTAGCCCACAGGTAGGTCTTCGCCCAGCACTTATATCTGACGTACTCGTCAGAAAGGCACGCCCAGCACTTACATCTGACCTACTCGTCAGAAAGGCATGCCCAGCACTCACATCTGATCATGTAGTAAACTACAATCACATTAGAAAGGCCCCGCACTCACATCTATCATGGAAGGAACTGAATCCTCTCACCAAGATAGAATGGCCTGCCCTTACATCTGACATGGAAGGAACTTAATCCTCTCACCATGAAAGAATGGCCCCCACTTACATCGGCCATGGAAGGAACTTAATCCTCTCGCCATGACGGAATGGCCCGCACTTACATCAGCCATAGAAGGAACTTAATCCTCTCACCATGACGGAATGGCCTGCACTTACATCGGCCATAGAAGGAACTTAATCCTCTCACTATGACGGAATGGCATGCACTCACATCTGACCTGGAAGGAACCAAATCCTCCACCCTCGTCAGAAAGGCCCCCAGTCCCAGACTGAGCTACCTGGTAACTGACCAGGCGCCTCCACTCTCCCGGAGAGTGGCAATTGCCCTTACATCTGTCATACTCAACAGAATGGCCAACACTCACATCTGACATGGGAGGAACCTAATCCTTTAGCCATGAACAGAATGGTTCAACCCTTACATCTAACCTGCTCGTCAGAATGGCTATGCATCTCAGTACTCATATCTGACATGGAAGGAACTGAATCCTCTCACCATGACAGAATGGCTCAGCCCTTACATCTGACCTCCTCGTCAGAATGGCTTATGGATCTCTAGCACTCATATCTGACATGGAAGGAACTGGATCCTCTCACCATGACAGAATGGCTCAGCCCTTACATCTGACCTCCTCGTCAGAATGGCTTATGGACCTCTAGCACTCATATCTGACATGGAAGGAACTAAATCCTCTCACCATGACAGAATGGCTCAGCCCTTACATCTGACCTCCTCGTCAGAATGGCTTTGGGACTCATC
>LPNX010975025.1:589703-634622 GCA_001517045.1 Pseudotsuga menziesii
AGGCTTGGAAGTTGTCAACTTCCGCAAGCTTTTCACCAAGCTGATGTGATATATCATATTGAAATGAGAACCTCAAATGGAAATAGCAAAGGATTAGACCTTACCAATTTGAGGTGTCCGTCCTTGTCCCGGAGTTCGTTGATCTAGGGTTGGTCGTAGAAACCCTAATTTTGAAAACTTGGAATCTTTTAGATCTTATTGGATAAACAGATAGATCTCTTCAAATGGAGCTGTCCAATGTACTCCTTTTCTGAAAACAGTGGAGGGAAGCTCCCGGAACAGGAAGCCCTAATTTTCTGATTTCTTCTGCAGAAATGCCTGTTACTGTTTCTATGATATCTTCGAAATTACTGATCCTCTGTGTCTGCAATTTCGCACTGAGGTAACCTCACATGTCTCTGATCCAACACCGCAGGTTGCATCAGAATTGGTTTCACCATTTGGGATTTATGATCATTTTCCCAAGGTGACCTGTTACAGGACTGTTCAGAACAGCGAAGTTGTACGGCATGCCACGTGTCACCGGTTCATCTTCTGAGTCTGATCTTCGGACCACAGAAAGTACAGTCCGTGCCCTTTCTGGAACATCTTTATGAATTCCATTTGGACCTCTGTAGCCCAAGATATTGCAGATCTCCCCAGGTGTCCTGTTTATGGATGATTTCTGGAAGAGGAAGGAGCCCTAACTTGGAGAGATCATATCTCCCAGAATATAGCGAATCTGAGGCTGATTTTTGGAGGATGATTTTTGGACACAGTGTTCATCAAGATTTTATCTTCGGCCCCTGCAATTTTCAGCTTCTGAGACTTCTCCAATCTCGGAATATAGCGACTGTACCAAAACTTAACAGTTTTAGTATTTAGGGTTTTTCCTAGCTCAGGGTCAAACTAGGGTTTGACTTTCCTGGAGTTTCACCCAACCAAATTTCTTGATCCAGGTCTCTAAACTTCGGTTTTGATGAGGAGAACAATCCTATGTTGGTCTCACTCAAAAATTCCTCTTCTGTAGAAAGCCCTAATTTCCGCATCGAAACTGAAAATGCTTGAAATTGAATTCCGTATCGACAGAAAGATGCACCCTTCAATGGAGAGTCATCCTAGCATACTTTTGCTGAAAATCTGTGGAGGAAGATCCACAAACTAGGAAGCCCTAGTTCCTGTAGCTGCACAATGTCTTCTTCTCAGGTTAGCTCTGATACCATGTTAGTTTTTCAACATTTAAGCTAGCATTATGTTAGGATCTTTTCACTGAGAGAATAACAAGCACAGCAATAACATAAGCACATCACATGAGACAAGAGACACAAAGAGTTTTGATAGGGGAAACCATAAATGGAGAAAACCCCTCAACTTCCTCTAAGATAGTATCACCACAAGATGTGAAACGCAAAATAGTAAGATGACCTCCTAACACAACAGCAGCCTTCTGTCTTCTGTCAAGCCAAAGTATTTCCTTCTCCAAAGGTGCGCCACACTTGAGAGAGCAAGTGATGTATTTCACAAGTGATAAATAGAGAGACTCACACTCTCTATTTATATTAGTCCGTTCACTTGAATTACACTTTCACACGTAGGCTCGACCTAATATTACTTACCCGAGCCTACACCTTAATTAGTGTATAATAACTCAATAGCCCCGAAACTGTGGGGACTTGCCTAATGACTTGATATGACTTGATTACATTATTAATCCTCCCGATCGGAACATCGGGGCATGACCACATGACTCAAATGCATAATAGAAACATCTTGGAATAAACATCGGGTTACAATATATAAGATACATAGAAGAATACATTCCGAAGTTACATATACATCAACAGCCTGATCACGCTGAAAATAAAAAAACGCAATTTCTTTATGCCCTCTTCGATCTGGCCCCAGTCCACTTGCAAGAGAAAGATCGTTGGGGATGGGGAAAAACAAGTTCATACACACCAGCTCAAGGTTATCTATCTCAGCAAAAAAAGAAAGCAGTGGGTCCTCCAACAAAACTGTGGAAGCGTGTCTGGGACCAAGGCAACCTCCCAAAGGTAAATTTCTTCTTTTGGATACTGATGAATAGAAAAGATTTAACCGGAGAAAACCTGGTAAAACATGGCATCATTGGACCCCATAGATGCATATTGTGCTGCAAAGAATTGGAAACCAGTGACCACTTGTTCGTGGTTTGTAAATTTGCACAGGAAGTATGGTCTTTCACTCTTCTTGGTCTAAATGTCCCAGCTCCAGGGAACATATCGTTGCTAGCGCTATATTCCACTTCGAAAGCGAACAGGGTAAAGAAAACTTCGGCCCTCCGCTTCCTATTCAAAGGAGAGGATATTGAAATTACCAATGCCTATACTTACTTGGGGGTGCAGTTCTCTGGTCCCTGCTTCAGCCTGCGACCAACTCTTCAGCCCCGAATCAACAAAGGTTATGGATCCTTGGCCCTTCTTAAGAGACAGTGCTTCTGTCACCACTTCCAAGACACCACGTCCAATATGAGCCTTATGGACGCCTTGATCCGTCCAATAGTCCTTTACGGATCAGAGATTTGGGGACCATCTCTACTTGAGTTGGATTGGGCCTCAGCTGAGAGAGTCCAGATCTTTCTTTTTCGTTGCATCATCAGATGCAAGTAGACAGTACCGCAGCACATCATCCTGGCTGAGGTTGGGGATAAACCCTTTCCCCTTAAAATGACATTCCGACTGATTTTCGTTTTGCATCGTGTTCAGGGTTTTGCAGACTCGTCAACAGGTCGAGACAAGTACCCATACTTGGCATACTACTCTTCCGAGACTATTGCCTGTGCTACCCACTCAGGTAGAGCCAAATGTTGGTTCACAAGGGTCTCTGACCTTCTCGAATTAGTAGGTATTCAGACAGATCGTCTTCCTCTGTTCTGGTATTCTCTAGATGCTCCTGACCATCTCCTACCTACCCGACAGGAGCTAAACAAGATTATCAGGGAGGATATTTATAGGCAGTTTATCCAGGTTACCTAGGTCAACCTGCTGAAAGGGTTGCACCCAAAGATGGCCTTTTACGCTGAGCACTTCTTGGAAATAAAAGGCGGGCTCATTGTCAGACCCCAGTACACGTTCTGCCACTAGACACATGCTCTCTGTATCCCTCTCGGGCAGTTCAGAGATGGATCTCATAGACTTCGGATAGAGACGAATGACCAGATCGATAGATATGAGAGGATCTTCCAAGTATGTCATCTACAGGAAATGGAAACCAAGATGCACTTTATTTTCAGATTCCCTATGTACTACGAGATCAGAGGGCGATGTCATTGTTTGTTTAGAGTCTCTCAGACCCTAACAGACTTTTTCAGGTACCCATACCAGAGGTGTTTAGCACTTTATTTACAAGAGGCTCTCTAGTTTCGAGCACATATTCTACAGCCTCCCACCAGGCCTGGCTCCATACAGAAGATCACAACATTTTTCAGCCTACTACCACTAGCGAGGGGCACGAAGAGAGCAATCGACATGGATGATGAGCCAGTTTCTAGATCAGTCGGGATCCATTGGGTAGATTCCCCACCCACGAGATCTCGACAGCAAAACTGTACTAGACCTCTCCCTGAGAGACGAACTAGACCCTCCAAAGCTCAGCAACATGCAAACCCTCTCGACAGCAACTTAGTAGACAACCCACTTCATCAAGCCAACAGAATTTATTGAACTTTCCTCAATGTTTCTCTTTCAGCCTCGGATGTTAGGAGTACTAGACCATCTTGGCCCTATTTGCTTTGGGATCTTCTCTGTTAGGGCACCTTCATCCCATGGAGGGGCTCCAGTTTTGTGGTCGCGCTAGGAACTCTATCATACTTCAACACAAGTCGACTTGCACATTGTCACCTTCTGCATTGTTTTCCTCTTTTTATTTATTTATTTTCTCGTTTAAAGGAGACTGTTTGGTCCTCTCGCTCAGTACGAACATCATTGTAATCTGCACTCTCGTTGACCTATTTTGTGGTCATTAGTTGGACATTAATAAAATTATCTTATCTTATCTTATCTACAATGCCGCGTAATCCCTCCAGAATCATTGTTATCTCCTTTTATGAGGATTTCACAATCCCTGGTGGCCACTCAGTCCTCTTGTGCTACTCGCACCTCCTAGAGGACTCACGACCTTCTTCCAAACTTCAGTCTTCTCAATAAGAGCCTCGACTCTCTCCTTAAGGCTGCGACTTAGCTAAAATAGGGGTCGCCCCCTCCAAGCATCCCTCTATTCCACAATTTTCCTCCAAAATCCCTTCACATGCCCATCACACCTTCCTCCTCGTGCCTCCTTACAATCTGCTTCTTGTGGACTTTCCACAAAGTACTCAACTCCTCCAAGATGACTCTTGGCTCTCCACGAAAATGAAACGGTCGTCTTCCAATGGTGCCTCACTAATTACACGACTCAACTAGCAAACGGTTGGACCTTAGAAATATCCCCACGATCTCTTAACCCACAACTCCACAAGACAAGGGTCTTGTCCCTCTCCACAGACCTCGATTTTCTCCAGATTCCCACAACCCTGCCACAAATCCTCAATGGAATGAGTTTGGTCCTTCTCCCACATCCACATCCTTGTCAAATAATGGATCGTCCCTCTCCAAAGGTGTCATGTTCTCCTCCAAATACTACAGCTAAGTCACAAGATGAGATCAACCTCATAACAAATCGCCTAGGCCAAATGCTATGCACCAAATTGAAGATAAAAATCTCTAAATAAGCTCAATTGGTAACCCCGAGTGGATTTCCTCCTTGTCTAGCTAGGGTAGGTATTTCACCACCGAAACTAAACCAAAAATGGAAAAGGTATTGCCAAAACCCTAACAAAAAGCCTGAGCTCACAAGAGACTCCAATCCAGATATCAAACCAGACATATAATTAGCTCAAATGAGGCGTTGCCCCTGTTTTTATCCTTCACTAAAGCTCCATACCATGGTCAATACCGTGGTACACCCAATACCATCTAAAATGCTATTAGTCGCTTTTCTAAGATTGGAGCGACTATTAGTCACTTTAGGAATGAAACACCTTTTCTAGCTAAGTGAGATCAATAGTGACTCCCTAATTTCACTATCTATAGCCTATTCCCAACTACAGAACACGGGAACCCAAAAATTAGGGACATTACATTAACAAGGATAGAGATTTTTATGTTTTTTTTAATTCGAAAAATGTGGGCCCCATCGCAGTGGTACAACAAAATATGAACTGGACGATTCCATACGGAACCAACCAAAACTAGTTGATTTGATGGTTTTGGTCTAGTTCCATATGAAACTGACTGGTTCACAATCAATATAGGACAAAACAGGTGGTTTTTTGGATCAGGCACTTAGTTGGACCAATTGATCTTGTGAACTGATTGGACAAACCGACTTTGCCAATTTCGGTACAATTTCGATAACACTAGTTTGAAGAAACAAATTGATGATACCTTTGAAATGACTGATCTCAATCTATTGCATTTCTTTACGAGCATTAAAATTTTGCAAATGGATGATGGTATTTTTCTTTCTCAAACAAAATATGCCTTAGATCTTTTAAATCAATTCAAGATGGACGATTGTAAGCCTTGTGCTACACCTTATCAATCGGGTATAAATGGTCGAAAGACTGGCTCTCCACGAGTCAACATCACTCTTTATCGATAGTTGGTTAGCAGCCTAATTTACTTAACTCATAGTCGATTGGATCTCTCCTTTATTGTGAATGTGGTCTCTTGATTCATGCAATATCCTAGAGAAAGCCACTAGAAAAGAGAATTGTTTGTTATATCAAGGGAACATATTAGTATGGTATTAAGTATTGTTGCAGTACAGAACCACTCGTCGGGTTTATTTATTCCGGTTGGGGAGGTGACATTAACGACCAAAATTCCACTTCTGGCTATGAGGTTACAAGAATCGTGGGGGCAGTCGGAATCAACAAAAGAATCTAGTGCGGACACTCATCCCAAAAATAGGAATCGGGGAATCACAACCCTAACCCTAATTTGTTTTTATAAATATATATTTTATATTTATAATTTACATTGTAGGGCCTATAGAACATTATCAATAACACCTTTAATATTAAGTCCATAACAAATAGAAAAACTAGTAGTTTTTGACAAAAAAACAAGATAGATAATACTATTAGGGATTGCTAGTTAACATTCTCGATTCCAATTCCAACGAGATTTTGGTACAGATTCTTAGCAGGGGGTGATTCCTGTAACTCTGGTTTCAACTGAGTTTTGGACTATTGATCTCATCATGTAAGAAAAATAAGGTAGTCTCTCTTTCATCTATGTTGAGTTATGGGGTAACTCAAGATGTCTTCCATGTGGACTGCTTAGCATAGAGGCACTTATCTGCATAGGCAAGAGGGTAGAGTGTGAGATGCACTCTGCCATGTGTCATGGATATAGCAGTGGAGACATGTAGTGAGTTAAGTCACTTTTGCATGTTACATGCAAAAGAGCATGCATTTTTTTTTTAAATGCAACAGTTTGATTTTTTGCCCCAAAAGTGAAATTAGGGTTTTGGAACCGTAATTAGGGTTTGGTGACCTAATTTCTCATTGACTTATAAAAAGGCATTGAGGGTGCAAAAGTGAATCATCTTTTGTGAGTATCAGGAAATCAGAGCAACTGTGAGCAGCAGTTGACCAAAGGAGAGCGAACCATCTAAGATAGCTGGGGGCGCATTCTTAAGGGCAGTGAGAGGATAGATCCTCGGAGAGTAAGGAGTTTTATCATCAGGGCAGTGGGAAAGAGAGTCTCCACTGATCATCTTCAAAGATTGAACAAAAGCAACAGTAGCAACAGAGTGAGCAGCTGAAGGACGTGACCAACACCACGTCACACGTGTGAGACGTGAGGAGACTACTGCACACGTGTGGGAGGTTGTGAGGGCCTAGAGAGCTGAGGGTCTTCATCAGTGACTGAGGAGAGGTCTCCAGTGATCAGTCAGAGACTGGCTGAGTGCAATATAGATGGGACGTCTTTCTAAGAAGAGAGGACGCAACTATAACTGCTGGGGGGACATTTTCAATGATTGAGGACGCAGTTCATCTTCCAGAGTAGAGAGATGAGGGATCATCCTTCGGAAATATAGAAAAAGTGTACAACATCCAGTGACTGGAAGAGTCAGATTTGAGAAATCCAGTGTGAGGGTGTACTGTAGGGGGCGCATTTTCCAAGGAGGAGCAGTTGCATCTATTGTAGATCTAGAGCTTTGGCCCTTTAGGTTCACTAGTTGCTTCTCCAAATCTTATTGTACCTCTTCTATATTTTATTTTGCTCTAGGATCGAGAAAAAAGAAAGCCCCATAGATAGTTGGTATTCCCCATTAGGGTTTCCAGGGTAAATTTATGAGTCATGTGCTTGCCTGATTGTTTTGTAAGGATTTCATGTGCTGCAAGTTCTAAATTTGTTTGAAGTGTATTTCATCTTGGATTAGTGAATATTGTGGCCAAGTTGATTATCCAGACTTCTCAGAGCAAGTGGAGAGCTATGAGAAAAACTAATATGGTATCAGAGCCTCATTAGAGGTCAGAAGAGGGAAATCACACTCAGATTTGTGAGCAGCATACTAGATCTGTGTGAGGATTCAGTGGAAGAGTCAGATATGCGAAGAGGGTGACCAGATCTATCAAATCTAAAGACTAGAATTCAGATTTGTGACTGTAGAGGTAAGATCCATCAGATCTGAAGTGTTAGAGTCTAGATCTGAGATAGATCTAGCTGGTATCTGTTACCGACTAGGCTGCACCTAATTGGAGTTTCAGTGAGCCGCCAGTGATGAACAAGATACTTGTTCATATTCAGAGTTCAAAGGTCCTTTCAGGCCTCCAGGGTCGTTTTATTTTTTGTAACACATGTTCATACCCCCTTGGAGAAATTGTAAAAAATGTCCTAACATTTAATTTTTTATAAAAGGCTCGGCTTCCCAAACTTAAGCATCAAGCCAACTAGCCTAGAGTGTTTTTTCCCTTGGTTATTATTGGTTGTTGAACAAACGACTAATAATCTCTGATTTTTTCACTCACACCTCCAAATCTAGGTAGTCATCTTGGTGTTGCGGCCTAGGGAGGTTATTAGAGCCTTTGTGTCGATGTTTTTCACCATGCTAGGCATTCGAATTGAGTCATATGGACATGTACTAGGTCCCCCTAGATTTTCGTCAATTTCCGCAAAAAATAATTTTTTCCATTTTTAAAGCCATTTTTTTAATGGTTTAATTAAAAAACTTCAGATTGTAATAAAAGTCAAATACGGAGTCCGTTTCTGACGTGGGGACACTCGTTTTCACACCCGGAGTGTCCACTTTACCCATGGGGCCACTTTCTACATCAGTCGGGCAGCCGAAGCACCCCGTGAGGCTTTATTTGGGCTAAAAGTGCATAAAATAGCATTTTAATGTTAAATCTGGACAAATTGGCACTAAAGTCAAAATTAAAAAGAAAATCAAAATCAATTAAAAAATTGATTTGAGTGACATGGCAAGGGTCCCATGTGACTAGTGATTCATACCTCCACTCATTTGAAGTCAAATTTTGATTTTAAATTAAGTGGTGAAAGATTATATTAAAAGATGATGTAAGGAGAGACTCACGCTAGCCTTGGTTATGGTAGCGAATGGTAAAAATTAATGTATGGTTTACACTTGCTAGTGGAGTGGCACCATCACTTAATAACACGTCATGTTATATGATGTATCCCATGTGTGGGTTATCCTAAAGCCTTGGCTCACGGATTACACCATCCGTACGATTCGTAGCTATGGGTGATATGGCACTCGTGTTCCTTTTGATTGGCGACTTCATGCTTTAGCAACAACATCACTTAGCATTGGTTTTAATTAGGGAGTGTTTTGCGTGGTGGTTTACAACGTGGCATCTCATCACCCATGCGCATGTGTTGTGAATCATTCACATAAAAGGTGGAGCTCACGCATTGTTTTACGGCATCAAAAGGTGGACCCTCTTTACACATGGCTACGATGAACTTGAGTTATTCATCCAATAGCGGTTCCACATAACTCTTTGGAGGATCAAGCGAATATTGGGTTGGTGAGACTATTTCACGCGTGGAGGAGCCGTGCACTCACGCGAGGGTAATGAGTGATATCATCTTCGGTCTTGTTCATTGGTTGGTATGTGTTGGAGGTTTGTGATTTGTTGAGGGAGTTTGGTGAGAGAGGTGTCAATCACCTCCTCTGTTCAAGCTCAGCTAAACTCTGACTTCATCTTCAGTATTGCTGAGGCCCCCCTAGGTCTCTCTTTTCCTATATAAGCTGGTCTCTTCTCCTTTGTTCAGCATCAAAAGGTGGAACCTCTGCTTGTAATAGTTTTCTTGAAGTATTGTGAATAAAAGGCTTTGGAGGCAATTTTTGTGTGGGATCTATGGATGTTTGGATAGAGTTTACTCTACATTTGCGAGGTAACCTGTATTTGTTTTCATGCTTACATATGTTTGGGATTAACTTGCCTTCAGAAGGAAATGGTATTTTTGTAGGGATAAAAGGTAATTCTTGTTAGGTTACTCTTTTATTGAAAGTCGAGGAAGACTATTTGGTATATGTATGATTTCATGCTTGGATCTACATTGTTGGTAATTCTTGTTAGGTTACTCTTTTATTGCAAGTCGAGGAAGACTATTTGGTATATGTATGATTTCATGCTTGGATCTACATTGTTGTTGTAGTCTCTTTCGGTTTACACAAGTATTTTTTAATCCCCGTTGCTAGTTTTGATAATCTTTTGCAGGAAGCTAAAGCTGGAGTATTGATGAGCGAATGTGCTCTACCTTTCCTTCAGTAAAATTGGAAAATAAGCTCTGTCCCTCTGATCTCACCAAGTTAGTTTTTTCTGTCCTTTATTTCTTGCTCTACTCTGGGTTCTTTGACTTTTGATCCACAAATTTCTTAAAATTTTCTTTTGGTTTCAAACTTTTCCATATTAGATCTAGCATCTAAAATCATATCAAAAGTAAATCTGATGTCTAAAAGTTTCTATTTCTAGTCTGCTTCAAAGGTACATTTAAAATTTTAGATCTAGTTACTTTTCCCCTTTTTGCAAGTTTAAAAATTTTGAAAATTAGAAAAGCTTGTTGAAAGAGTATTTTTTTTTGTGCATTTTAAAGTTTGATCTAGCATTTTTGTGCTTGAGATTTGCTTGCCCTTCTTCTCAAGAGGCAAGCAAAGATCCTAAGAAGGCAAGCTTTCTAGCGTGCCTCACTTAGTTGTTGTTTTTTTTTGTAATCAGTTGTTACTTAGATTTTTTTTGTAATTTTTTGCATGTTGTCCAAAGACACTTCCAAAGTGTTTTTGGGCATCTTTCACTGACATATGTTTACTGGTTTTTAGCAGGCCCATCAAAAAAGAGAAGGAAACTCTACCCGAAAATATATTTTTTGAACATTCGGAGCTCCCAAGAGGCTTTCCCCTTAGCTGGGCCTATTTCCTTTGCATGTTGTAAGCCTTTGGATACCAGATAACAAGGACCAAAGAGCATTCTCGGTTGAAGCATTGTAACCGATTAATAAAAGCAAGTTTGAGTAGGCTCGGTAGAGCCCGGTCCCCATCCCCCTTGGGGGATTTGTGTCGGTGTCATTTTTCTGTTTTCTTATATGTTGGTAGCTTAGTTGTCTTTCTTTATCATTTCATGCTTTGTTTGAGTTTTACAAAAGTAACCTGAATACTTACCCACTGCGCTATACCGAAGTACCATAAGGGAAAAGATTTGAGCAGTGTAGTAATTAAAAAACAAAAAACAATTTTGTTATGCACTGCTAAGTTAAAATAAACCCCCTTGCTTTCCCGAGTACAAGTTCGTGGATAAGGGCTTGCCTGAGTACTGAATCTGGAAAGAGACTCTTGGGTTTTATCTTTTTTCTAAATCGGAAAACTTGTTCTAAAACTTTAAAAATAAACCAAGACTCCTTCCCCGTATGCTCTACACTGCTGCAGCTTGTCTGATCAGTTGGCTGTATCAGAAAGGGATACAAGTTACTAGATCTAATAGGAAAATCCACACAAGTTATTTTCTCGAGAACTCGAGAGGTTGCAAAGGGTAATCACTACAGAGTTAGGGGGCTACTCTAAGTAGGTTTATCCTCGCCCTGTTGGACACTTGGTATTACCGCTTTAGCACTCAGTTCGAAGGGACTTGACTTGTTGGGCCAAACCCACAATTTACCCATTCCTTAATCAATTCATTCAATAATTTAAAATTTACCAACCAAGACACTGCAATACTTTCACTGAGATTACACTAGCAACCCACATTTGCAAGCACTCTTTTCATTTCGGCACTGATCTATTTTGCTATTTTTGCATAAGTTAATCTCACAATGTGTCATTGAATTTTGTGTATCTAATTTAAGTTAAAGTGTTGCTAAGGTTAATTTTGTTGGCAGTAATTGGTATTTTTTTAATTTTATCCATTCCATATTAAAAACTCCTAGAATTAATTATTTCTCTCGTAGAGTAAAAAACCCTAGATTTTACTTTTCATTAGGGTCCACCCCACTTGGCTTCGCTAGGAGTTGGCCTAGACGGAGGAGCTGAGTATCAGGTGACAGCACTTGGCTCGAGCTTGCCCCCAAGGTCGCACCCAGTGGCTTGAAGATTTCTGCCACGTTACCTGAGGTGCGAATTAGGCGGCAACAATTTTGGCGTCGTTGCCGGGGATAAATCTTTCTATTCCCGGAATACGAATTTTTGAGTTTTCATTCTTGTTTTCGCTTTGTTTGATGAATGTTGTAGTTTAATCAACTTACTCAAGTCATCTAGCGACTCCACTACCTTTAATTTTACTAAGGCGTTTTACAAGAAGAAACTCTGAAGGCTTACTTCAATTCATTCCTAAGCCTGAAAAGGTTTACCATAGGAGGAAAAGCAAGCTAGCTTCTCGTAAGATCCTTGACGATCTTTCATCTGAGTCAATCTTAGATATTCACCTTTTATTTGTTGATACTTCTCAATCAAATAATTCACACAGTACCATGGGTACTTTATTTAAACCTCTGGATTATTCTGCTGTAATTGGGTAGCCTCATAACATCCCAGATAAAGCCATTGAAAAGGTTCCATCTTTTTATGGAAACGATGCTATAACTGCTAAGTCTCATTTGTTGGCTTTTTCGCAGTGCTACAATAAATAGTGTCACAACGTCAACCATGAAGATGTAAAGATGAGGTTGTTTGCCTTATCTCTTGAAGCTAATGCCTTTGAATGGTTCACCTCCCTGGATGACGATGGTATCAAGACCTTCTAGGAATTTGAAACTGCTTTCAATAAAAGATGGGGGGATAAAAAAGAGAAAATGCACCTTTTGGCTGCCTTAACAAACACTAAAAAGAAGGAAAACGAAACCATAGAAGAGTTCAATAAAAAGTTCAGAGATATGGTGGGCAGATGCCTGGCTGATATTAAACCATCAAATACGTCAATTCTCATATATTACACAGAAGCATTCGAGGGAGAAATGAGGTACCAACTTAGAGACAAAGAACCTGACAACCTGAAGAAAGCCAAGGAAATAGCTGAGAAGATTGACAGAAACATGCAATCTGCAGGAAAGTCTAACATTCCAGGATTTGTTAGAGGCACCACTTCATCTTCCAAAACTCAGGATACCAAAGAAAAAACAGTAGAGCCTAAAGGAAAAGATGAAGGCAAGGAATCAATGAAAGAAGTAGCTGACATGATGAAACAAATGATGATAAATTGTACTTCCTAGATGAATGCTATGCAAAATAGGATAAACAACATGGAAAAAGCACAGGTTTCTCAAAATCATAAAAATTTCCAGCCTCGACAAAACCAGGAGTGGGAAAAGAAGTATCCTCCATATGAGCAGAGACCTTCAAATCAACTTGAAACAAACAACATGGTGAGTGATGAGGTTCCTCCCTATTGTCGGCCTTGTGATGAACTGCATTAAGAATCTACTTGTCCAAAATTCTGCTACATTATGGAACATGAACAGATGGAAATGAATAACTTTGTAGGGCATTCTAGAGGTCATGACTATATAAACAATGTAGGGCAAGTTCATCATATTTCAAAAGAAAAATGGAAGCAAGCCAAGGACTACAGTCAGGAAAAGGATAATGCTACTAAGATTTTTGGCGAAAAGCCTTCACCTGAACAGATTATGGAGAGGTACAAAGGGGTGGTTTATCAGAAGAAGAAAAACATGATCCCAACCAAGTCAAGTCAGCATATGCCAAAGGTAAAAACTCCTCCCCCTCTAGATCTAAACATTGATTTGGGTAATTGGTTGTCAAGTGCTAAGATTTCTGTCCCTGTAATTGAGATCCTCAAAATTCCAAGTCAAAGAGATACTTTTATGAAAACCTTAGCAGAACCTAAGGAGAATATAGTTGAAAAATCTGAGGAAACAACTATTGAGAATCCTAAAGAGAAACTGGTCAACTCAAAAGAAAATGAGAAGGATAAACCTAAAGAAATTTTTTCCAAGCTGAGTAACTTCAATGAAGATGTCCCCATTATCTTGCATAGTAGGGATCCTAATAAAGATCATCTTTCCTTCTACATTTCTTTGATTGCAAAGAACAAATTGTTGCATAATTGCATGCTTGATTCAGGTGCGTCATCAAACATCATGACTAGAAAAGTCATGGAACAAATGGGCTTAACTATCTCAAGGCCTTACCAGAATGTATGCGCCATGGATTCAAGAGAAATCGATGTCGTGGGTATAATTCTAAATTTTCCAGTCAAACTAGCAACATACCCTGACATAGGTGTAACCATGGACATAGTAGTCATAGATGTTCCTGACAGATGGGGAATGTTGTTGTCGAGAAAATGGGCTGCATCTTTGGGAGGATGTATTCAAATGGACTGGACTTATGCCATGATTCCTGCTTCTGAAGATGCACATGTCAAGTTATATAGAGAAAAGGAAAGAAAGTATCATGTAGAAGATCCTGATGAGCTAGATAATGAGTATATTTGTGAGACAGATAACCTGGGAAACCATGCTATCTATGCCAATTATCTTATACCCATCAGAGAAAAGGCTACTGATGAGGAGTATGATGAGCTATGGAGAATGAGTTTTGATGGAGCCTTTTCCAAAACTGGAAAAGGATCTAGTATAGTCTTAACTTCACCTTCAAACAAGAAATTCAATTTTGCTTACAAACTTGAATTTGATGCTTCCAATAATGTGGCTGAGTATGAAGCACTAGTCTTAGGACTTGAGATTGCTAAGGATATGGGTATCAGAGTGTTAAGTATCAAAGGTGATTCAGATCTAATTATTTCCCAAGTTAAGAAAACTTTTGCATGTAAAAGTGAAAGGCTTAAAAAGTATCGAAATACAGTTTGGGCCATCATGGGATATTTCAGTGTATTAGGCCTTATAGCGGTTCCCCGCGCTGAAAATAGTGAGGCAGATAGACTTGCAGTTGCAGCTTCGACATTTAAGTTCACAGAGGAATTGATAAAAGGAGATGGAAAATTTGAAATAAATTTCAGGCCTTCAATCTCCGATAACCTTGATCATTTGCAAGTTTTTCAAGATGACAATCAGATCATTAGATTTATTAACAATATGCATGAATTTGCCGACTGTCAGATCAACTATCAAGATGAGCAAAGCTCTCATGTTGAACAAGAGGATCAGCCAAGAAACCCTATTCCCATGAATGTTATTGAATGGGAGCACACTTTTGATAGACAGGACAGATATAAAAAGAAAGAAGCAATAAATTTGGATGATTACATAGAAATAAACATTGGTATTGATGAAGAACCAAGAAATATAAAAATTGGAAAATGTACTTCTGATAAAGAAAGAAAAGATTTAATAGAGTTAGTAAAGGAGTACAGAGATGTGTTTGCTTTTACATATGATGAGTTAAAATCCTATCGAGATGACGTATTCCAACATACTATCCCCCTAAGGTCTGAAGCTAAACCTTTTCGGCAAAAACTTAGAAGAATAAATCCCAAGTTGGCCTCCATGGTCCAGAAAGAACTACAAAAAATGTTGGCAGCTGGCATCATTGCACCTACCAAACATTCATTGTGGTGCTCAAACTTGGTCGTGGTAAGAAAAAAGAATGGGCAGTTGAGGATATGCATCAATTTTCGAAACTTGAATATTTCATGCATAAAGGACAATTACCCTCTACCTGATATGAGAACATTACTGCAAAGAGTAACTGGATCTGGTATAATGTCCATGCTAGATGGTTTCTCAGGATATAACCAGGTGCTAGTAAAACAGGAGGATCGACACAAAACCACCTTCACCTCACCTTGGGGAACATTTGAGTATTTAAGGCTGCCTTTTGGTCTTTTGAATGCAGGTGCAACATTCCAAAGAGCCATGGATTATGCTTTCAATGAGCTAATTGGGAAAATAATAGAAATCTACAAGGATGACCTTACTGTTTTTTCAAAAGAAAGATCTGACCATGTATCTCATCTCAGAAAATTGTTTGAGAGATGCAGGAAGTTTGGCATATCATTGAACCCAGCAAAGTCAACACTTGGAGTTGATAAGGGTAAGTTGCTTGGACACATCATTTCCAAAGATGGGGTCAAAATTGACCCAGAGAGAGTAGAAGCTATAAAGAAAGTTTCCTTACCCCATAACAAGAAATCCCTACAGTCCTTCAATGGTCAGATCAACTTTATAAGGAGATTCATACCAAACTTAGCAGAATTGATGAAACCTATGTAGAAGCTACTAAAGAAAGATGCTAAGTTTGAATGGGATAAAGAAGGTAAAGAAGCTTTTGCATCCATAAAAGACTGCATCTCTAGGTCTCCTGTTTTGATAAGCCCTGATTATTCCAAAGACTTCCAGATTTTCTCATTTGCATCAGAAGACACAATTGCCGGAGTTTTGTTGCAGAAGAACAAAGAGGGTCAAGAACAACCCATTGCATTCATGAGTAGATCCTTGCAGAATTCTGAACTTAAGTACACTACCATGGAAAAACAAGCCTATGCCCTTGTCAAATCTTTGAAACACTTCAGAACTTATATTGGTTACTCCAAAGTGGTTGGCCATGTCCCTCATTCAGCTGTGAAGGATATCTTGTCTCAACAAGATTGCCTTGGTATAAGGGGAAAGTGGGTATCAAAGATCCAGGAATATGACTTGGAGATCAAACCCACTAAATTAATCAAGGGGCAGGGACTTGCCAAGATGATGACAGAGGGAAATGAACAAGCCTTAGGTTTGGTCTGTCAGAACAGTTCACCAGCATCATCCATTTCAACTAGAATTCAACATCTTCAACAACAACAGTGGTATGCCGACATTATATTCTACCTCCTCAACTTAACATGTCCCGATCATCTAATGGGCCACAAGAGAAGATCACTAAGATTGCAAGCCACTAAGTACTGCCTCACCCAAGAGGGATTGGGTTGGAAAAACCCGGATGGTCTCATACTTAGGTGTGTGGATGAAAAAGAATCTCGAAGACTCCTGGAGGAGTTTCATTCAGGATTTTGTGGTGGCCACTTTGCAGCCAAAACCACAGCTCACAAAATCCTTAGAGCCAGAAACTATTGGCCCACTTTATTTACTGATGTGCACAAGTCTGCTAGGAATTGCCAAAAATGTCAACTGTTCACAGGAAAACAGAAGCTTGCCGCATTACCCCTAAAGCCGGTAGTAATCTAGGCCCGTTTTCAACAATGGGGTCTTGATTTCATTGGAAAATTTAAAGACAATTCAAGTAATGGTTATACTTGGATTTTTACAGCGACAGATTATTTGACCAAGTGGGTAGAGGCCATACCTACTAAAGCAGCAACTGAAAAAGTGGTCATGGACTTCCTGGAAGACAAAATCATCACTAGATTTGGGGTTCCTGGTAAGATAACCACAGATAATGTCAAAGCTTTCAGTTCAGTAGCAATGTCTTCATTTTGTTTTAAATATGGTATCATCCTATCCCATTCCTCAAATTACTATCCCCGGGGAAATGGTCTGGCTGAGTCAAGCAATAAAAACTTGATGACCATCGTAAAAAAGATTGTTGGTGACAACAAGAAGGCATGGGATAGTAAAATCAAGTTTGCACTTTGGGCGGATAGAATTACTAAGAAAAGTGCAACGAGAAAATCTCCTTTCGAGTTGGTTTATGGCGTGAATGTGACTTTGCCTATCCATCTTCAGTTACCAGTGTATCAGACTCTACAAGATTCAAGTTCATATCAGGATGACTTTTAGAGTAGAATAAATGCGCTGATAGAGTTGGATGAGGTCAAAAGAAGGGCCGTTAATCAAAGTATGAAAAATCAGGATAAGGTTAAGAGAAATTTTGACAAATCATCCAAACCAAGGGTTTTTCAGAAAGGAGACACGGTGTTACTTTGGGACAAACGAAGAGAAAAGCCGAGAAAGAACAGAAAATTTGACAGTTTATGGATGGGTCCTTACATTATTCATGATGTGGCGGGTGACAACTCTTTTTATCTCAGTGACATGGATGGGGAAAAGCAGAGTCTGCCTGTCAACAGACAGATTCTGAAACTGTTTTTCAGTGAAAATATCTGATGCCCATGGGGGCATCTTTCTATCATCACTCTCTAAACCTCTCTTCGCACTTTATTTATTAGCTTAGTTCATTTTCTATATATTACTTTGTACATTATTTTCTGTATATTAGTTGTAAAAAAAAAATCATTTTTGTGTCATATACTGCCGCTTATTTTGTTTCATTTGGTTATCTATATACATGTGACTGACTCATCCTAGTTTTTATGCAGGAACTAGAGATTCTAGGTTTCTCGTATGATCGATTTCCACAAAGTTTAGATCAATCACACGTCCCACAGTTGGAGCCAGATGTTACTGACTAGGCTGCACCTAATTGGACTTTCAGTGAGCCGCCAATGATGAACAAGATACTTGTTCATATTCAAAGTTCAAAGGTCCTTTCAGGCCTCCAAGGTTGTTTTATTTTTTGTAATACATGATCATACCCCCTTGGGGAAATTGTAAAAAATGTCCTAGCATATAATTTTTTATAAATGGCTCAACTTCTCAGACTTAAGCATCAAGCCGACTAGCCCAGAGTGTTTTTTCCCTTAGTTATTATTGGTTGTTGAACAAACGACTAATAATTTCTGAGTTTTTCACTCACACCTCCAAAGCTGGGGTAGTCATCTTGGTGTTGCGGCCTATGGAGGTTATTAGAGCCTTCCTGTCGATGTTTTTCACCATGCTAGGCATTCGAATTGAGTCGTATGGACATGTACTAGGTCCCCCTAAAGTTTCATCAATTTCCGCAAAAAATAATTTTTTCCGTTTTTTAAGCCATTTTTAATGGTTTAATTAAAAAACTTCATAGTGTAATAAAAGTCAGATACGGAGTCCATTTCTGACGTGGGGACACTTGTTTTCACACCCGGAGCGTCCACTTTACCCATGGGACCACTTTCTACATCAATTGAGCAGCCGGAGCACCCCGTGAGGCATTATTTGGGCTAAAAGTGCATAAAATAGCATTTTAATGCTAAATCTAGGCAAATTGGCACTAAAGCCAAAATAAAATAAAAAAAGTCAAAATCAATTAAAAAATTGATTTGAGTGACATGGCAAGGGTCCCATGTGACTAGCGATTCATACCTCCACTCATTTGAAGTCAAATTTTGATTTTAAATTAAGTGGTGAAAGATTATATTAAAAGATGACATAAGGAGAGACTCACGCTAGCATTGGTTATGGTAGAGAATGGTAAAAATTGATGTATGGTTTACGCTTGCTAGTGGAGTGGCCCCATCACTTAATAACACATCATGTTATATGATGTATCCCATGTGTGGTTTATCCTAAAGTCTTGGCTCACGGATTACACCATCCGTACGATTCGCGGTTGTGGGTGATATGGCACTCGTGTTCCTTTTGATTGGTGGCTTCATGCTTTAGCAATAGCATCACTTAGCATTGGTTTTAATAAGGAAGTGTTTTATGTGGTGGTTTACAACGTGGCATCTCATCACCCATGCGCATGTGTTGTGAATCATTCACATAAAAGGTGGAGCTCATGCATTGTTTTACGACATCAAAAGGTGGACCCTCTTTATACATGGCTACGATGAACTTGAGTTATTCATCCAGTAGCGGTTCCACATAACTCTTTGGAGGATCAAGTGAATATTGGGTTGGTGAGACTATCTCACGCGTGGAGGAGTCGTACACTCACGCGAGGGTAATGAGTGATATCATCTTCAGTCTTGTTCATTGGTTGGTATGTGTTGGAGGTTTGTGATTCGTTGAGGGAGTTTGGTGAGAGAGGTGTCAATCACCTCCTCTGTTCAAGCTCAGCTAAACTCTGACTTCATCTTCAGTATTGCTGAGGCCCCCCTAGGTCTCTCTTTTCCTATATAAGCTGGTCTCTTCTCCTTTGTTCAGCATGAAAAGGTCGAACCTCCGCTTGTAATATTGTAATAGTTTTCTTGAAGTATTGTGAATAAAAGGCTTTGGAGGCTATTTTTGTGTGGGATCTATGGATGTTTGGATAGAGTTTACTCTACATTTGTGAGGTAACCTGTATTTGTTTTCATGCTTGCATATGTTTGGGATTAACTTGCTTTCGGAAGGAAATGGTATTTTTGTAGAGATAAAAGGTAATTCTTGTTAGGTTACTCTTTTATTGCAAGTCGAGGAAGACTATTTGGTATATGTATGATTTCATGCTTGGATCTACATTGTTGTTGTAGTCTCTTTCGGTTTACACAAATATTTTTTAATCCCCATTGCTAGTTTTGATAATCTTTTGCAGGAAGCTAAAGCTGGAGTATTGATGAGCAAATGTGCTCTACCTTTCCTTCAGTAAAATTGGAAACTAAGCTCTGTCGCTCTGATCTCACCAAGGAAGTTTTTTCTGTCCTTTATTTCTTGCTCTACTCTGGGTTCTTTGACTTTTGATCCACAAATTTCTTAAAATTTTCTTTTGGTTTCAAACTTTTCCATATTAGATCTAGCATCTAAAATCATATTAAAGGTAGATCTGATGTCTAAAAGTTTCTATTTCTAGTTTGCTTCAAAGGTACATTTAAAATTTTAGATCTAGTTACTTTTCCCCTTTTTTACAAGTTTAAAAATTTTGAAAATTAAAAAAGCTTGTTGAAAGAGTTTTTTTTGTGCATTTTAAAGTTTGATCTAGCATTTTTGTGCTTGAGATTTGCTTGCCCTTCTTCTCAAGAGGCAAGCAAAGATCCTAAGAAGGCAAGCTTTCTAACTTGCCTCACTTAGTTGTTTCTTTTTTTTTGTAATCAGTTGTTACTCGAATTTTTTTTGTAATTTTTTGCATGTTGTCCAAAGACACTTCCAAAGTGTTTTTGGGCATCTTTCACTGACATATGCTTGCTGGTTTTTAGCAGGCCCATCAAAAAAGAGAAGGAAACTCTGCCCAAAAATAGCTTTTTTGAACATCTGGAGCTCCCAAGAGGCTTTCCCCTTAGCTGGGCCTAATTCCTTTGCATGTTGTAAGCCTTTGGATCCCAAATAACAAGGACCAAAGAGCATTCTCTGCTGAAGCATTGTAACCGATTAATAAAAGCAAGTTTGAGTAGGCTCAGTAGAGCCCGGTCCCCATCCCCCTTGGGGGATTTGTGTCAATGTCATTTTTCTGTTTTCTTATACGCTGGTAGCTTAGTTGTCTTTCTTTATCATTTCATGCTTTGTTTGAGTTTTACAAAAGTAACCTGAATACTTACCCACTGCGCTATACCGAAGTACCATAAGGGAAAAGATTTGAGCAGTGTAGTAATTAAAAAACAAAAAACAATTTTGTTATGCACTGCTAAGTTAAAATAAACCCCCTTGCTTTCTTGAGTACAGGTTCGTGGATAAGGGCTTGCCCGAGTACTGAATCTAGAAAGAGACTCTTGGGTTTTATCTTTTTTCTAAATCAAAAAACTTGTTCTAAAACTTTAAAAATAAACCAAGACTCCTTCCCCGTATGCTCTACACCGTTGCAGCTTGTCTGATCAGTTGGTTGTACCAGAAAGGGATACAAGTTACTAGATCTAATAGGAAAATCCACACAAGTTATTTTCTCGAGAACTCGGGAGGTTGCAAAGGATAATCACTACAGATTCAGGGGGCTACTCTAAGCAAGTTTATCCTCGCCCTGTTGGAGACTTGGTATTACCGCTTTAGCACTCAGTTCGAAGGGACTTGACTTGTTGGGCCAAACCCACAATTTACCCATTCCTTAATCAATTCATTTAAATTTACCAACCGAGACACTGCAATACTTTCACTAAGACTACACTAGCAACCCACATTTGCAAGCACTCTTTTCATTTCAGCACTGGTCTATTTTGCTATTTTTGCATAAGTTAATCTCGCAATGTGTCATTGAATTTTGTGTATCTAATTTAAGTTAAAGTGTTGCGAAGGTTAATCTTGTTGGCAGTAATTGGTAATTTTTTAATTTTATCCATTCCATATTAAAATCTCCTAGAATTAATTATTTCTCTCGTAGAGTAAGAAACCCTAGATTTTACTTTTCATTAGGGTCCACCCCCCTTGGCTTCGCTAGGAGTTGGCCTAGACGGAGGAGCTGAGTATCAGGTGACAGCACTTGACTCGAGCTTGCCCCCAAGGTCACACCCAGTGGCTTGAAGATTTCTGCCACGTTACCCGAGGGGCGAATTAGGCGGCAACAGTATCAATAGGATAGAGACCATATCTACGTAAATCTGCAGTGCAGGTGTTAGATCTGAGTTGGTGGAGGTCAAATCTATCANCCGAGGTGCGAATTAGGCGGCAACAGTATCAATAGGATAGAGACCATATCTACGTAAATCTGCAGTGCAGGTGTTAGATCTGAGTTGGTGGAGGTCAAATCTATCAGATCCGATTTTTGGAGGAGAGATCTGAGACAAATCTTTTAGATCTTGGCGTGTAAGGGCCAGATATTTCAGATCTACGGAGAGGGTAACCAGATCTACCAGATCTGAAGAGTAGGGTTTAGATCTATGACTGTAGATTTCATATCCATTATATCTGAAGTGTTGGAGTCTAGATCTAAGATAGATCTAGCGAGCATCAGCTGGATAGAGACCAAATCTACCCAAATCTAAAGTACAATGTTTAGATCTGTTATTGTAGAGGTCAGATCTGAGAGTTTGGAGGTGAGATCTATGATAGATTTGTCATATTTGAGTAGGTAGGGGCCAGATCTATGAAGATAGAGACTAGATCTACCAGATCTGAAGAGTAGGGTTCAAATCTGTGAGGGTAGAGGTTAGATCTATCAGATCTATAAGATCAGGGATCAGATTTGGAGAGCAGGTACCAAATCTATGTGCAGTCGCATCAAATCTATCGGATCTGTATAGATTGGTGACTAGATCTGAGATAGATCTATCATATTTGTGCGAGAAGGCACTAGATCTGTGACAAAGCAAGGTGGTTCTTCTTCAATGAGGCATATTCTTCAGAGATTGAGGAGAGGGTGCCTTGATCATTCAGAGATTGAGTGACAGTCATAGCTCATTTCTATTGAGCAGACAGAGGACAGAAAGAGGGGTGCATCCTTGTGAGAGGGGGTACATTCTTCAGTTGCTGAGATAGAAAAGGAAGAGAGGGGCACACCTTTCAGAGACTAAGAGGGGGTGCACTTCCCCAGACAAAGATCTTGACTTGATTCCATCAGAGGTCAGTTTGCTAAGTTTTTTTCTGATTGGGTTTCCCAAGATAAATTCTTGTGTTCTTTGTTTCAGTGCTTTGTCTTTATTCTAGAGATCCCATTGTTTATTTGCAATTAAGTTATATTGCTATAATCCTGTAAAAACTAACAATTGGAACCTAAGGTTATGAAGGCTTATCACACCTCTGGATCTTCTGGAGACATCAATCGACTAGCAGAGTAGTCAATTGGAGGATCAACTAAGCAGTCAGCTAAACGATCGACTGAATGGTTGACTCGAGTAGAACAACCAACCAAACTATGGGACGTTGTGCATTTTGTGAAAACGGTTAAAACCAACGACCCTTATTTGTGGACCAGATCCTCTTTACTTCAAGGAAGTTTGTTAGATCTAGAAACTATAAAAGAATGACCATATGGGTTGTGTTGATATACCCTTATTTGTGTGAAATTTTTTGAAAGTTTTCCCAACCCGGTTTCAAGCCTTTAGGCTTCTCTGCATTGTTTAATGCCCAACCTTTTTTTAATGCATAATTTTTCACAAATTAACCAGACTGAAACACATGTGAAAACTTTTTCTCAATTTTAAACAAACTCAGAAATTTTATTTTCAAACTGAAAAAGTAAAACTCAGGAAATTTCAGACATTTACACATGAAAAATTCAGACACTTGTTTTTGTCCAATGGACTAGGAAAAAACCCTAAGGCAAAAAACCTGTTTTCAGAGTGAGAGATCTTTATTAAATTTTCAGACAAAAATTTACAACCTCAAAACAACAGTACTTATCTCATTCCCTTCTTGAAATTTGTGCCCAAAACTTCATTGACAAAATGGTACACACTACTCATTAAATGCCTCGAAATCTGTGCCACACGTGTGAAAACTATACGGACTGTACGACCTGTCTATGTACGGTCTACTACAATAAATGACCTCGAAATTTGTGCCCAATATGGTCTACAATTAATGTTGTACAGATACTTCTCGAAATTCATGCTGAAAGTACGATCTGGTACAATACGACCTGCCTCGATTTTTGTGCCAATAAATGCTTTAGCTTGCCCTGATTTATGTGCTGGCTTTGTATGGAAATCATAATTTTATTGGGAAATGTGCCCACTTCAGAATTCTGGAATTTTCTCTCTCCTGGTTCAAAATCCCTTCAAACCCTTGCTATCTCTGAATTCTTCCTCTCCTAAAAATCTCTTTTGGAATGAACACAATGAATGAACTTTTGCCTTGCCCTAGCCTTTTTGTTCATGGCAACTTCCCCTGTCCATCTAACGGTCAAGATTAGATTAGATCAAAGGTTAACATTAAATGCTCCATTAAAAAAAAAATGTATTTAGTGCACTCATATCATTTAATAAAGTTGAGCAAACCCTTTTTCTTTTTAATCACTCACTTAACTTTTAAATATGAACTTAGGAAAAAAATACCCACTTTAACTTTTTAATAAAGTCACTTTAAAAGCATAAAGTGCATCTCACTTTATTAAATGCACAAAATGGCTAGGAGTCATATATAAGTGTCATTGTCCACCCCAAGGCAAATCTACGTGGACAAACACTTCCTAGGTAACTTTTCAACACTCCCTCTTACCGAGGAAAGTGTTTTTCACCACTCCCAACTTGTCTCTGAAGTAGACATGCTTCCCTCTACCCAAAGCCTTCGTGAGAATGTCAGCCACCTACTCATCTGTCAGAACATACTGCAAACGACAAGCCCCTCTCTGAACATAATTCCTGATGAAGTGATATCTAATCTCAATGTGCTTCAACCTGTCATGAAATACCGGATTCTCAAAGAGATTGATGCAACTATAATTATCACACTGTATAACTGTGGGACTCAGCTCCATATCAAACAAATCCACCATCAACTTGTGAAGCCACAAGGCCTCACAACTGGCCTGACTGGCTGCCATATACTCAGCCTCAGCAGAACTTAATGCCATGGACTTTTGCTTCCTGTTGAACCACGACACAATTGCCAAACCCAAGCTGAAGCAACAATCGAAAGTGCTCTTCCGATCCGAAAAACTACCTGCCCAATCTGAATCTGTATAGCCAACCAACCCCACTCCACCAGATCTCCTATAATCCAATCCATAGTCAGTTGTACCTGCAAGATACCTCAAAATGTGTTTTGCAGAAATCCAATGCACTCTCTTGGGCTCCACCATGAACTGACTGAGAGTGTTCATTGTAAAACTCATATCTGGTCTGGTGTTGACCAAATACATTAACGAACCAATCAACTGACGATATAAGGTAGGGTCCACCAACTCTCCCTCTGAAGTATGAAGCTTCGCCCAGTTGGTGATCATGGTTGTCGACATAGGTCTGCAATCTATCTAAAATCTCTTCAGTACATCTGCAACATATTTTCCTTGCCCCAGGAAAACATGTCCATCCTCTTTCCAAACCTCCATCCCCAAATAATAATGCATCAGTCCAAGGATTTTCATCTCGAACTTTGAAGCAAGATCCTTCTTGCACGCATCAATCAGGTGATCTCCCCCAGTAATGAACAAGTCATCAACATACAACAAAAGAATAAGTGGAACACCACCAACCACAATGTAGTATAGGTTGGGATCCGCTTCACTCTTCTGAAACCCAATCGAAAGCAAGTAGGTGTCGATCTTGGAATACCAAGGCCGAGGGGCTTGCTTCAGTCCATACAAGGCCTTTTTCAGCCTGCAAACATGTGTGTCTCTCTCACATACCTCAAAGCCCTGTGGCTGCTCCAAATATACCTCCTCTTGTAGAAAACCGTTAAGGAAAGCGGTTTTCACATCCATCTGATGGATCTTCCAACCCATCTCTGCAACGACCGAGCTCACTGCTCAGATCGAAAAAAATCTGGCCACTGGTGCAAATGTCTCATCATAGTCAACTCCCTCGACCTGTGAGAAACCACGTGCAACAAAATGAACTTTGAATTTCTCAATACTGCCATCCGCATCATGCTTTATCTTGTAAAGCTATTTGGAAGTCACAACTGACTTCCCCTCTGGTCTCGGAACCACTTCCCACACCCCATTCTTCATGATGGATTTGTACTCCTCCATCATGGCATCTTTCCATACCTGGTGTGCGGAAGCCTGCTCATAAGTATCAGGAACAATGTCACGCAAGCTAGTCACATGTGCCATATAGCTAGAAAATCTCTCAGGTGCCCTACTCTCTCTGACCTCCCTCTTGGGCGGTCCAACTGACTGCTCTACTTCATCAACTCCTGAAGCCAACTTGGCTTCCTCTTCCAGGAGGAAGCATCCTGTCTCAGACTCTCCTCAACCTCCTCGTCAGACACCTGTCTCCTTGAAGAAGTCCCAACAACCTGAGAACCTCTCCCTGGTGAACCTATACCTATACCACTAGAACTCAAGTTACCTGAAGGTGTCATCTGTGAACCTGTCCCTGTACCAGAAGTACCTGTAGACTAAGCCCCTATAACTGAAAAACCTATAACCTATGACCCAGTCACACCTGATATAGATGACCCTAAACTCTGACTCACTAAACTCTAAGCTATCACCTGAGTAGTACCCTGTTGATCCTCCATCTCGGAATCAAGAGACCTCTTGAAGGCTTTTTCCTCCTCGAACTTCACCTCCCTTCTCACCACAACTTTCCTCTGCACAGGAAGGTAAATCCGAAGAGCCTTCGATGTCTCATCGTAACCAACAAAAATACCACGCTCACCTGTAACCTCCAACTTTGTGCTCTTCTCAGAAGGGACATGAGAGTATGTAAGGCAACCAAAAATCCGAAAGTGACCTATCTTAGGCACTTTCCCTGTGAATGTCTCCTCAGGAGTTTTACTCCCCAATGCATGGTGCAGACTCCTGTTGAGAACATAAACAGCAATACTATAGGCTTCTTCCCATAGAAAGAAAGGAAGACTCTGATCATGCAGCATGGCTCTAGCTACACCCACTATACAGCTGTTCTTCCTTTCAGCCACTATTCTGCTGTGGAGTGTAAGGAACAGTCAGTTGCCTCTTTATCTCCTCCTGTCGACAATACTCATCAAATGCATGAGAAGTGTACTCACCTCCATTGTCTAACCAAAGTACCTTGATCTTCTTTCCTGTCCGGTTCTCCACAAGAGCTTTGAACTCTTGGAACCGAAGCAAGACTTCCTCTGATCTCTTGCTTCTAAGGAAATAGATCCAGCTCTTCCTGGAAAAGTCATCAATGAAAGTAATGTAATACTCATATCCTGTCAAAGAGGCAGAAGACATGGGACTACACAAATCTGAATGTATCAACTGAAGCACTCCCTCTGATCTGGAATCACTACTTGGAAAAGCAGTCTTGGTGTACTTTCCCAAAGCACACCCTCTACACACACCACTCGACTCTATACTGAACTTTGGCATACCTGTAGTCATCTCTCTCAGCATCCACAAAGCCGGATGGTGAAGATGGGCCATCCTCCTGTGCCATAGCTCACACAACTCATCACTGCTCTGAGTGTGTGACAGTGCATGATGTGGCTGGAAAAGAAGCTTGTACAGATTCCCACTCTTGACTCCAATCACTCATGAGTCAGATGGACCTGCTGACTTGGGAAAGATGTCAACTTTCCCATCAAGGACATATACACCGAAGCCTCTGTCCTCTATCATAGAAACTGAAACAAGGTTCTTCTTTAACCCAGGGACAAACAACACATCCCTCAGAAACATAGGCTACATGGACTCCCTCTCAAAGCGGACAGTCCCTCGCCCAATTGCTCTCACCACTGTATCATCTCCCAATACAACCTCCATCTCAAAGTCTGACTTTGACATCTCTATGAACATGTCTCGATCACTTATCATATGACTGGAAGCTCCACTATCAATGTACCAAGTGGAGGAAGTAGTGGTGGCACTCAATGAATTCCCAACAATTATGGAATTATCCATGTGGTCCTCGAAATCCCTGCTGGAGATAGAAGGTGCTCTCTCAACACCAACACCTGCAAAGAGAGAAAAATCTCTCTCAAATCTCACTGCAAACTCATCAATCTCCGTTGCAGCTGCAGTCTGCTGCTTCTTCTTCTTGTTAGGACACTATCCAGCATAGTGTCCCATTTTCTGACATGCAAAGCATTTCACTTTGCTCATGTCCTTCTTCTCTCCCTCATGTTGTTTGGCTCCCTCCTTGGAACCCTTCTTGAACTTCTTCTTCTTCTTGCCCTTTGCTGATAAAGCAACATTCTCTTCATCATCTCTTTGATGTGATGAACTACCCTGTAAGAATCCTCTCTGTATCTCCTCCTGTGTGAGATCATCCCACAATCAAGCCCATGTGGGCATGTTCTCCCTCCCAATAATGGCCTGAACAAATACGGTCCACTGCTGTGACACACCATTTAGTGATGTACGCACCATCTTAGGAATGCCCACCACCTCTCCTACAGCTGCTAGCTCATCTCTTACCTGTGTAATCTTGGTAAGATATGATGCCATGCCTTCACCTTTTCCCATGCAAACACCCTTCAACTTCTCCCTCAATACCATCTTCCTGTTTTCATTGGAACTCTGATAAAGATTTGTCAAACCTGTCTACATCTCAAAAGCATGGTCTTTGGCTAAAATGTGAGGGATCACATGATCCTTCACCGCATCAAGAATGATTCTTCTTGCCTTTATATCCTTCTTTATGAAGGCTGCCTTATCTGTTGCATCAACAGGTACTACCACAGGATTTGTAGTTGTCCCATGAACTATATCCCATAGTTCATTCTCTTCAAGAATCAAGTTAATCCTAACCTTCCAAGAGCTAAAATTTGCAGCCCCATCAAGCCTATCTTCCACTCTAAGACTGAACACCATGGCTACAACTTGTAACCTTAAGCAAGCTATTCAAGAATTCTTTTCCTTCAAACCCCAACTTCTTAATGTTTAAAATTCTGAATCTTTGCAAAGCTCTGATACCATGAAAGTTTTCCCAACCCGATTTCAAGCCTTTAGGTTTCTCTGCATTGTTTAATGCCCAACCCTTTTTTAATGCATAATTTATCACAAATTAACCAGACTGAAACACATGTGAAAACTTTTTCTCAATTTTAAACAAACTCATAAATTTTCTTCTCAAACTGAAAAAGTGAAACTCAGAAAATTTCAGACATTTACACACATGAAAAATTAAGACACTTGCTTTTGTCCAATGGACCAGGAAAAACCCCTAATGGAAAACCTATTTTCAGAGTGAGAGAGCTTTATTAAAATTTCAGACAAAAGTTTACAACCTCAGAACAACAGTACTTATCTCATTCCCTTCTCGAAATTTGTGCCCAAAACTTCACTGACTGAATGGTACGGACTGCTCATTAAATGACTCGAAATCTGTGCCACACGTGTGAAAACTGTACGCACTGTATGGCCTGCCTATGTACGGTCTGCTGCAATAAATGACCTCGAAATCTGTCCCCAGTACAGTCTACAATTAATGTCGTACGAACTCTAACAACAACATTAATTGTTGTACGTATTCTTCTCAAAATTTGTGCCGAAAGTACGGTCTGGTACTGTACGGCCTGCCTCAATTTTTGTGCCAATAAATTCTTCATCTTGCCTCAATTTTTGTGCTAGCTTTGTCTGGAAATCAGAATTTTATTGGGAAACGTGCCCTCTTCGGAATTCTGGAATTTTCTCTCCTGGTTCAAAATCCCTTCAAACCCTTGCTCTCTCTGAATTCTTCTTCTCTCCCAAAAATCTCATATCATTTAATGAACTTTTGCCTTGCCCTAGCCTTTTTGTTCATGGCAACTTCCCTTGTCCATCTAACAATCAAGATTAGATTAGATCAAAGGTTGACATTAAATGCTACATTAAAAAAAAATTATTAAATGCTATTAAGTGCACTCATATCATTTAATAAAGTCGAGCAACCCTTTTTTCTTTTTAATCACTCACTTAACTTTTAAATATGAACTTAAGAAAAAAATACCCACTTTAATTTTTTAATAAAGTCACTTTAAAAACATAAAGTGCATCTCACTTTATTAAATGCACAAAATGACTAGGAGTCACTATAAGTGTCCTTGTCCAACCCAAGGCAACTCTAGGTGGACAAACACTTCCTAGGTAACTTTTCAACATTGTGGACTAGATCGTCCTTACTTCAAGGAAGTTTGTTAGATATGGAGACTATAAAAGAACGACCATATGGGTCGTGTTGATATCCAATCGAGTTGAATTGACTTATGATGTTGAATAATGCACAATGTGATGTTTCGATCACAGTGTTGTAACGGTGTCTTTAAACACCACTTCCTTTCTTGGAATACAGTTCCCTTCTACTACTTTCTTTTATGTTCTATGGTTCAAGGTGAAGAGGTTCCCCAACATCTAGATCCTCTACATTCTTTGCATGGGTATGCTTGGCATATTGAGGCAATGTCCTTGAAGGTCCAACACTAATGTTTGTATCTTGTGGTGGTGGAAGCTGCTATAAGTCAAACAACATAAGTCCATTCACGATAGAATGGGAAAATCATTAAATAGATCAAGATTGGGTTTAGAACAATCGTAGGATTCTTGTTTTGGTGCCTTTTGAATTTTATATTGATATTTTGGAATAAGAAGGCAAACTGGTATAAAACTAGTCCTAACCATTCTTTTCTTGAACTGGCAAGTTTTGATTGGTTCAAACCAAAACCAGACAATTCTAGCCTAGGGAGCCTGTTTCGACCAAAAACCTGCCAAAGCGGATCCCATCAACCAATTTTACCAGTTTTTCCGATAACATTGGGCTCTAAGCCTAGCAAGATTGCTCCCTCCTTGTATGGTTGATGGTTAAGTGTGACATTTATTGCAACCTATCCATCGATATTGCTACACCCTTTGTGTCAATGATGCTTAGTTTTTGGGTTGTTGATGTAATTGTGGTCAATGGGGTAGATCAAGATGGAAAACATTGGATCGACCAAAAATGACCCTCTTTCCAATATATATATATATATATATATATATATATATATATTTATGTATATATGTAGGTCACTCTAGTGGTCCCTACTTAAGTGTTAGTATGGATACACTTATATTTCCAAAATGTAAGTCCACTTGCCTTCAAGGGTTAAGTTGGCTTGTATCCTTGATGACTTTGGGCCATAATATTAGTGGACATCTCCCACTAAAGTAATCTTCACTTTTCAGTCACCCAATGGTGTAGTCTCGACTAATATTTTTCCATGTGCCACTAAACACTTCCCATGGTTGACTAAGGTTCCTTTCCTAAAGATAATTTGTCCTCGTTAGCATTTGAGCCATGACTAATTAGATTGAAAACCATAAGGGTTACTCCATAATTTATGTTTGGTTTCATGTGGATGAATACCTAGGCTATTGCAGGGGTAGGTAAATGTTAGAAACAAAGACATGTCCACACATGATACTAACCAGAGGGAGAGTCTTGAAAAATGGATGAGGTTTCGAATCGAAAAGGTACCAAGATTCGCTTAAAGACTTAAGATACTCAAGAACCCATTCACATTTAGGCAATTGGAGTTAATTGCTTTAAGAGGTTTATATTTTTTTATCTGTGTGGTATATTTTAAAGTCCATATTTAAATATCCAATGACCAATGTAATGTCACAGCAGGAGTTCTTGATGAACTGGATATTTCCATAAAATATGAGACTTCAAGGGGATCTCCACACAACACACAAGGATCAATCTTAGGTAAAATACGAATTGGATATAGTAGATCATTCCATGGGAGTGATCAGGACTTAATTGTAGCATAATGTCAGATGACAAGGCCCTTTGTCTGGAGCACAATGTAAAAACAAGGCCAAGAGACATGTACTTAGTACTAAGGCTTTCACTAAATCCAGTGGAGTCGGTCACAAAATTGCAAAATTTAAATCATAACATTAAAGCTTTCACCTAAATCCATTGTAGTCAGCTGGTCACAAAATTCGAAATTGCAAAATTTAAATTACAACAGATTGATCTAGTATAGGGTTGTTAAGGAAAATGCGTGCATATATAAATTAAGAAATTCAGATTTTATCGATGAAGACAAGATTAAAAAAATGTGCAAGGCTGATTTATAGAACTTTTGAGAGTACAAATATTAGCAGGCATAGGTATAAGCTATGACAGTGAGTTTTTTATGCAAAAAAAGTTGAGACATTATGTCTATGAGATAAGCAGTGGGGAGAAGCTAAAGAAAGTACATATCCCTGTATTGGAGAATAGGAACTAGAAGCTAATATGACTAAAACAATACTATATATTTGACGAAATAATAAGGTGAACAGCAATGGATGAAAAGTATTTTTTTAAAAAGGGTTCCATCTTGTGGAAATTTCATAAATTTTACGTCAACCTTGAGGTTCCTTGGATTTATTTCCTGTGAACTTTCAGGCTTCAGCCTTGGGACTGAATGTGAAATATAAATTACAGCAGTATATATTTCATTTCCATCCAACCAAATACAGAAAGAAACCCAAGAAAATAAACACCAACCTACTGTACTGCAAGGGAACTCTGTTTCCATCCCTTAGGGCACAAATCCCAACATATAACAGATCTGAAACTTTCATATTAACAGTAAATTTGTTACAGCAACATAGCTTCCTTATAAGCTTCTATATACTTGCCAAATCACTCAACAAAATTTGCTAATTGTTCATGATAAATCAGAATACCCAAAAGCCCTAGAAATTACTCATTCACCATGAGAATACAAGCCAAAAATCAGATTTGCAAGAACACAAAGTTTGGACCAGTGTTACAAATATCGTGTCGGTGAATATATCGCCGAGGGTTCAAAAATAAATTATCGAATTTATTGGCAAAAATGTCGGCAAACATTGGCAATATATCGGTAAACTTAAAAGATACAAAAATATTCAGTTTTTTTCAATTTTCTAAACATCCAAAGCAACAAGAACATCAAATAAGCACATTGCCATATGAATAAGGAAATAAAACCGATATATAAGATGTATAAGACGTCTAGTGATACATCACACATAAAAAATGAATCGTGTCCTGGATCTTGAGTCCACAACTCATGAATCACCAAAAAAATACAATCAATTAAGGTATCTTGAGTCCCCGACACAATATTTGTAACACTGCTTAAAAATATATCAAAGTGATAATAAGGAGGAGAGAGAGAGAGTCTCTAAAAGTCATGACCCCCAACAAATGCTTCCAAAAAAAAAGTTGAAGAATGGTTTATTTTCAAACAAAATAGTCGTGATAGTCCAAATAGAAGAGTCTTGCAAATATATATTATTTACGGATTTATATTATAGTATACATACATAACAATTATATATTAGATGATACAGTTCCTCGCAAACTGGAATGGGTTCTCGACTCTCGACAGTCACAGACCGACATTCACCGTAACTCTCTCCTCCAGCATCGACGTTCACCCTAGCTCTGTATTCACGGCTCCTCCAATCCACACTACACACACCCTAGCAGCCTCTCTACTCCCTCCAGCGTCGGCGTTCCCTCCACACTGGACAACGCACGCAATCACAAACCCTAGCTCTTCTTCCTCCACGTGTATTCGGTGTTCACTGGAAGCTTGAAAGAATGGGAAAATGCGAAAAAAGGCGTGTTTAAAACTTTTTTCATGCCCCGGCGGACAGACGATGTCATCCCATCTACTCACGACTTTTTGCCAATAAAATCACGAAAAAATCACCTAAAACATCGCCCAATGTTTGCCGATAATATCGTTGCGAGGAGATATCGCAATTTCTTGCGATGTTGGCAATAAATCGCCAATGTTGGTAACACTAGTTTGGACAGTAAAGTACACTTTGTATATACATAAGAATGAAGTTACAAGTACATATGAACAACTTATCACAAGCTGGTACAAAGATAGTCTTTCAAGCTTATTACAAGCAAGGACTTTCCAATACCTCCAAACCCTAGTTAGGGCATCCACCATCAATAGAAAACCCTAACAAACAATAAACCATAAATACAAAGGCCTAGCAAGGCATCCCACCAACCTTTCTAGCCACACCAAAGACTCCACAACAAGCTAGCATAAACACCAATAAGTCCACTCTTGATCTTTCTCCAAGCTTGCCGCACACAAGCTTTCCAAGCAAAGCACTCCAAGTCTCCTCTAGAGTTTTTTTGCCACAAACCCTAGGTCATTCTCGCACAAGAAATCAAAACCTAGCACTTCAAGTCTCCTCTAGGTCTTGCCTCACACAAACCCTACAGCCTTCTTTCCTTGCATAAAGACAAGTCCAAAGACTCAAGACAATTCCATCTTCAAGACACAAATGATCTAATGAAGTATCACATATTTTTACATGAATATTGTAACTAAAACTCTTTCCTCCCTTAACACAGAATAGGTGAAGGAGGCGTATGATAGTAAAGTGGACAAGGTCCAAAAACAACCTAATTTAATCCTCAAGATAAGGTCTCCAAGTGAAATGCTCTCTCCCAGAGGTGTACAAATGCCAAGACAAGGGTCCACAAGTGATGCACTCTTCAAGCATGGGTTCCAAGTGTCAAGCTCTCCTCATCAAAAGGCTCCTCACTCTCCAAGACAAGCATCCAATGCTCTAACACTCCTCAACATATGTGTCCCAGGTCCACATATAATCCCAAGTGATGCACCCTCAACCCAAGCATCCTCAAGCCAAGCACTTGTCCTTCTAAGGCATGACAAGTGGTTCCAATGTTCCTAGGGCTAAGCGCCCTCCCTCCTAGTGCTCAACACTCCTCAAAGGTAGATCCAATGCCCATGCAAGAAACCATCCACCTCAGCCTGCGTGCCATGTAGAATATCAATGCCACATAAGATAACCACCTCATCAAGGAGTGTGCCACATCTAGCACCAAGTCCAAGGTCAAGCAACCACTTATAGAAAGCTCTCCAAATGTCTTCAACCAAAAGGTCTAAGATATAACTAAGGGGCTAGGGTTTCACTATGCACCCCACGTCACATGAAAGCACCCCTAGCATTGTGTAAACACTTTCAGAGCAACCCAAGAGACAATACATCCAGGTGAAGTACAAAAATTTCATCAATAAGAAACTAGATTGATGATCAGTGCTTACTTTGGATCTAAGTCACATGGTTGGGTTCGAGTTTGAGTTTGACAACAACAAAATTTGGTTCGAATTCAAATTTACTAGTAAGATTTGGATAAGAATCGAGTGTAGGTTCATCGGATGCTTGCATGAAAATTATATGCACAGAAAATGTTAAAAAATACTCTTCAAAAGAACTACTATGCATATATGCCTCTATTTCTACAACCAACGAAGTAGTCTCTTAAACTAGTCAAGGTTTCAGTGCTTAATTAACTGAGAATCAGTTATTGTTCCATCAACATAATCAGGCCAGAGAGGGAATAAGAATAAGAGAACTTACCTCCCTGCAATGCATACGTATTTCAACTGAGGTCCATAACAAGCAGCTGGGCAGAATTTTTCCACGTGATATAAAAGTCCCCTTGTCTGATCAATAACTCCTGGTACTCCTTTGGGAGGTGGGCTGTGCAAAATTGGAAACGTATTGCCTTACTTTTCCGATAAGTTAATAATCTATGTGCATAAGCATCAAGAACGTATTGATGTTTATAGGTGACTATACATGAGCAGAAATTGTGAAAAATAACCATAAAAAAAATAGAACTGATGCCATTTTTTAACTAATTTTCAGTATTTGCTCTGCATAGTACTATAAAAAGGACAAACAGCAATTTAGATATCGTTAATTACAGTATTAGAAGCAGAAAACACACTTTCATCAGAATTATCGGTAGAAGGCATTGAATAAAATTAGTTTTAGATGGGCATAAGAAATAATATGAAGCATATATCCTGCACTGCAGAAATGAGCTATGCTGGATAAAAAGAAGCCGATGCACAAGTTCATTGTTTACAATGACTTTTAAGTGGACATTTGAAGACTATTTGATGCATCAGAGGTTGCCAATTTTCCAATGACAGAATTCGCCCAAACATTCAGTGAATATTGATACAAGTCCAACATGAGATGAAAAGTTTATTGGCTTCCACATAATTGCAAGTTGTTACTAGAGAGTACATGCGAAGGTTTCAATTTTTTTCCGATAGAATACCTCATACATTGGATGATGAAAGCCATACCCCCATTCCTATGGCCTTGTGTTGGTAATAAGATGTTTGGTGAATTATTCAATATCTGTCTGAGGATGTGCCCACAGTCTCTCTGCAGTTAGAACCAATAATAGGTTTTGGTCACATGTTAACCTATTTAATCGTTAATTGTGAGAGGGAAGTAACTCAATATTTTTTTACGCGGAAGGCGTTTTTTAATGTGGGCAGCGTCTTAAAAAAATTTGTGGTCTTCCACTGCGTATTGTAAACTTCCATCTATCTTTTTTTAATTCTTATGCATGGAGTTGTTGTGTTCGGTAAGACCTCTTGGGGAATGGCTATTGCGCTTTCTGGTGGTTGAAAGTGTGGTTTTGCACATGGAAACAATACAGTACAAACTACAATTCACTCTACCACAGAACGGCAACGGTGGAATTGGCGTAGAGTGTGTCCCCAGTTCGAGGGCTTTTGGTGGAGGGCGGGCGTGCGCCTATTTCGTATTTGTTCGTGAGCGCTTTCTGGCTGTGGTCGTGGTTTTCCGCACGAAAGCGAAACAACACGATACAATCTTGTATGATACTATGAGGTAGCCCATTGCTTTGCGCTCTGACCTCTACATAAACCCTAAAATATGACTGAAAAAGGGTCCCACGGATTTCAGAGAGAAGAGGCTTCTAAGTGCAGGGATTCGATTATGGGACCTTCACTGACGATAAAATGAAACAAGAAGGCCTCAGAATCGCGTAGGACGTCATAGAGGTAAAGCATTTTACTAACTTTCAGCATTCAAAATTCTTGCAGATAAAAGTCCTTCAATCGGATTAGTATTTAAATTTCTTAATTAGGGTTACAGGAATATGTCCTGAGAAAATTTTATTTCCAGGGCTGCCACATTTTGCCTTAATAATCTTTAAGTTAATCGGAAAACCCCACTGGTGTATCTTAATAATGTTGCGAACGGATGTGTCCCCAGAATAGCTGCAACGCTGGAGACCATGGAACATAGTGGCACTGTTACAGGTATTTGAGGAATGGGGGAAGTTTTATAGAAGGTATTTGAAGTATTGTTGTCTTCTGCATACTTCTCTATTCGCGCAGAATAGGGCAATGATGACGAACAGGAGAAGGTGCGTAAATTGAAATACAGCGAGTATAAGCTGGAACAGGGTTACCGGATAGGTGAGGTGGGCATGCTCAAGCCTATGTTACCGAGCGTGGCGTCTGGGGAGATCTCATGTGTGTGTTTTTCCCAAATCACGATTCACGATAAGGTGACAATGCTGTCCATGTCCAAATCGTTAATTTTGTTGACTAGGCTACATTCTTCAAGTATGTGTGGGGTTGGTAAGTCACTTTAGTTCTTGAATATCCATCCAAAGGTTGCCAACCTCATATTATGAATAAAACTTCACTTATTTTTCTTCATATAGACACACCACCTAGCCTCTTTTTATCAACCTTTGAGGTAGAGACCAGACTAACCAATGGTTTGGATCAGTGTGGAAAACATCGTGTCGGCAAAAATATCATAACACAACTTATTAGCGAGGAAAATATTGGCAAATATTAGCGAACTTCAAAAATATTCATTTTTTTCAAAATTTTAAATAATTAAAGCAACAACAACATCAAATAAACACATTAGCACATAAATATGAAAAGAAAACATATATATAAGATGTCTAATGATATATCATGCATAGTAATGAGTGTATTGACTCTAGAGCCTCAAAATATCATTAAAAAGTATAATAAATGTATCTCATCATCATGAGTCAACTATTAACCAGGATCTTCATACTACATAGTACAATGAAATCAAATAAAACAAACTAGTGATTTCCTTGGCATCTTTTACAGGCAAAGGTGATGGCTTTGGTAATAGCTCTTCCTCTAGCTGAAGAAGGCCCTACAAGTGGCAACAGAGTTTGATGTGCTCTAACAAAGGGAGAAGCTACACTCTGACGTCCTCTAGAAGAGAAAGAAGCTAGAGTTTGACACCCTCTACTAGTAGTAGTGCCATTGCTATGTCCAAGTCTAGCTCGCTCTGTCGTCACTATCTATGTCTGTGTCTGTGAAAGTGGTGGTGCACTCCCACAGCCAATAGCCACCTCCTGTAAAGGTGTCTTCTCTAGATCATCCTCCACCTCCTTTATCGCCTCCCCTGCCACCTGGCCCACCCCTCTACCCTCCAAATCCTCATGTAACCAATCAAGGTCCTGTTCCATAACAAGTGCATCGCTCTCCCCCTTCCATGTCGCAGTGGTGTCAATCCCATCCAATGAAATGGCATCCACATTTGGTTTTTTCTAAAGATGCCTCACCTATAATCAAAGGTTGTAGTAGACGTAGACCATGTCATTGAGGCGGGAAGTTTCCAACCTGTATGAGGGTCAAATTATAAATTATAATTCAAATTTTATAATATATAATTTAAACTTTAAAGGTTGATATGACAATGTGTATAAAATAATAAATTTATAATTTAAGATAACTTTAAAATTTTATTTGAAATTTGTTAACTTGTTGCGCTTTTTGGTGTGTATTTTCTCAAACACACTCCAATTACGCTTGCATCCTAACAAGATACATGTTTGGCTTAGCACCCGAATGGCAAGTTTTTGTAAATGGGGTACTCTTTAGCCATAGCTTGTCCACCAAGCATCTAGAACAAATAAGAGATAGTAGAAAGTTAGAAACATAATTAAAGAATTAACATTGAAATTTTAAAGTTTGAAACAAATGGAGAAGAGGCATTGAAATTTGCAATAAAATGAACTTGAAGCTTACCTGGCATTTTGGTCTTCCTATCATTAACAACCATGTCAAAGCCAAATGTCCCACCAGCCATCCTATATATCTCCATTTCTTTAGAAATCTCTGCACATTCCTGTGGACCTGGCACCATCCTCTGAGCACATGTGAGGGATCCATCCATAACCTCAACATCAAATCTAAAACCACAAGAGTAAGAGAATGTGGGGTTGAGGTAGATCCCTGCAGCATGAATGCGTTGATGGAGTGTATTGTTCCATGGCTCATCAATGACCTTTCATATCAATAATATTTTCTCATACCCCTCATCCCCCTTGTCCTCATAATATGCACAGATGGATTCTTTGGCCCTATCCATAGCCTCGTACAAGTAGCCCATTGCAGGCTTGTCTCCATCAACCAACTGAAGAACCTTTACCAAAGGTTCACTAATGGCACACACCTCCTCCACTCTTGCCCAAAATCTCTCCTGGAGTGACACTAGCCTATATATGGCTTGCCCCTCCGGTTATGTGCTAAAGGACAATGCATGCCACTCATTTGAAAGGAACATTCTCTTAATCTCTCACATACAAGCCAAGAGAGATCGAAGTGAAATGAAACTTGTGGCAAAACATGTGATTGTCGGACGCACCAACTCCCTGTTATTTGTGAATTGTCTCATCAAGCTGAGCACAAATGTATGATTATATATAAATTTTGTGATGCTCCTAGATGAATCAACAATATCTCTGATGAAAGGAATTTTGCCCATATCCTCTAGCATCAAATCAATGCAATGTGTAGCACAATGAGTCCAAAACAAGGTCAGATGCCTCATCATAAGCAACCTGCTAGTAGCCACATAATTAGCAGCGTTATCCATTATGACTTGGACAACGTTATGCAGACCTATCTCTTAAATGAACCCATCCAACAACTCACATAATAATGTTGCATCTTTGATATGTGCAAATGCATCAACAGATTTAATAAACATGATCCCCCTGGGGCAACTGACCAAGAAATTAAGAAGGCTCCTACCCTTCTAATCACTCCAACCATCTGACATAACCGTACATCCTGTGAGCCCCCATGATTCCTTAAACTCTTTCAATCTCTAAGTGCAGTCAACCTTTTCAGCTTGAAGGATGGGCCCTCTCAAGTCATCAAAGGTGGGGACCTTATATCCCAAGCCAACAACAGCAACAACATCAAACATAGGTTGGTAGAAGGGGTTTGTTTTGATAATGCTGAAAGGAATGTCACTCCATAAAAAACACCTACCCACAAGCTTGGCTGCTTCTTCTTTCTCCTTTATTTTAACCATTGACCTGATAGAAGGTTGTGCACCAGGAGTGGTTCTTGGAACATAGAAAGTTGAGGTCATTGAGGGCATTGTGGAACCTGAAGGTGCAGCTGAGGTAAAGCTCTCACTTCCAGTTCTACTTATTCCCATCTCAGTCCTCACTGATGCCCTCACATCTCTCTTCATATTCATATCATGAAGTGATTTATTGGCAATTTGAACAATTTTTGGGGTTGCTTGTTCACAAATTCCCACTTCATGCCCGGGAATTTGTGCAAAGTGGTACTTCAATTGACTGATCCCCCCTGTCATTCCTTTCCACACAACTTACAAGTCAATTTTTGCCTATTAAACCCCTCCAAGGGCTCACCATATACCCACATAGAATCCAAAGCTTTAGGCATTTTGATTTTTCACACAACAATGATTCAACCTGAGGCAAAAAAAAATGAAGTTCAGATTCAAGCTTGAACAATGAAGATAGTAGATAGTAAGATTCATCGAAATTCGCGCCCCCCCCCCCACCGAAAAAAAAAAATGCTACAAATAACAAAAGAGTTATAGATTTGGCACAAATGGTAGTAGATCTCTCTTTAAAATTTGGCAAGAAGAGGGAACATTGATAAGAACCCTAAACCTATAAAAAATATACCAAAAAAAAACAAAAAAAGATAAACAAATGGTTACACAATGATATACATACCTGCAAATTGATAAACCATTGATGGGAATCAATACCCAATCCACAATAACTCGGTGATGGTTGATGGAAACACAATGAATCTACTCCTTGGCTCCAAGCAAAATGATAGAAATCCCCTTTGCCCTCCAAACCCCTCAACAAGCAAGTAAAATGACCAACAAAAAGTAAAAAATTGGCTTCATTCACTGACAATCTGTGAGATTGACAATTTTTTGTGTCGACTCGCGATGTTTGCGAAAAATTCAAGAAAATATCGCGATATTTTTCAAAAATCGTGATTTTTTCAAAATATCGCAATTGGGACATCACGATATATCACAGACATTGCGATGTCTTCCACACTGGTTTGGATTGCAACTTAATGAATGGATTAAAAGTACAAGAGTGTACACTTTTTGGACTTTCTTCAAGTTATATATATAGTGTAAAAGAAACAAAGTTGAGTTTATGGCCCCAATATAAAGGCGAGAGTTGTAGTTTTTACTGTAAAGGAGATTGTGCTTAGTTTAATATTTTAAAAAATATATCTTAATATTTAAGTAACAACATGTAGAAAAACAATCTATGGGATAACTCGAAGTTGAAAATAGGGTACATATTCATTCCAAAAATATGCCTAATTCTGATTTTGGGTGCTCAAAGAAAGCCAAAGCAAAGCATAACATAACTGGAACTCTCACTTATGATGGGATTAGGACACAAATATTTTCGTTGGCCCCCAAAGGTTGGCCTAGAGGGGATTGATGCAACACTTCTCTATGAATAATACTCAATTGTGATTGAATGCCTCATTAGGAAGAAAAACTCGACTTTGGTTTCAAGTCATTGTGGATGGTAAGTTGCTTTGCAACATGTGACAACTTGCTTGGGGATGCTTCCCTGTGAAGTTGAAATAGAATGTGAATAAGTTTGTTTATAAATATTGGATTGAGATGTAGTTTAGTGGTTGGGATGCGGTGCTACTATGTAAGCAACTTGGGGTCAAACCCTGGTGTGTGTAGAGCCTTTGTGTGTGTTAGGGAATGGAAATTTTTTTCCAGAACCTAATAGTCTCCACTTGGAATAGTCCTAATTTCATGAAAAGAACATAAAACCTAAATTCAATGATAAAAGTTTGCCACTAAAACAAAACATATGTTCCCCCCATAATGAATACATGTCTTCTATATATACATATTCCTAGTGTTCCATGGGGACGCATCTAGTAGGATCGAGGGAACGCCCCCGCATTTCTCGCACTCACAAGACGGGGGGGGCACCTAGCGAAACGTTTCATCATGCCACCCATTTTGTGAAACATGGTGAAAGATGCAATGAAATGTTTCGCCAATGTGAGTGACATGTTTCACAAAATGGGGGGCTTGTGGCAGCCCCCCTCCTGAAAAACAGGATGAATTTTGTAAAATGGGGGGCTTGTGGGTGCATACCTTCCCCCCGAAAAGTGGATTCCTAGCCATCCCCCAATTTTTTTTCAAAAAACCCTAAAAATATATAAAAACATAAAAATAAAATATGGAAACAAAAAACAAAAAACCTAAGTAATAACAATGGTAATTGATGAAACATGTTTGTATCATTTTTTTTTTGAATTTAGCATTTACATGCACAACAATGAATTTACATGGGATGAATTGTTATGTTGCGATCTTTTTATATTTTTTATAATTTTAAAGATAGGGCTCTGTTATCACAATTATTGTAGCTTCCCACATGAGTATCCTATCCAAGATGGTAGAGGGGCTAGGCAGCCAAAGTTGTAACCTAAGAGGGTCTTGATCCCGAAAATTGGATTGGTTGTCACACCGATCAATACGCTCTTCACTTTAATCCAATCTAAACTAGATGGCTAAGGGGAAGACCCTGGCTTTTCCTTGCGAAAAGGCCTCAACCGACAAGATACCTTAAAAGCTAAACAACTAAGGGAAAGAAGACACCCTACTGAGAAAACCCTAGGTCACAAACAAACACTATTGAGGAAAGCTTGAATAGATTGATTGTGATACGTAAAAAAGGTGTAACAAAACATATTTAGATGATTAATTCCTCAATAGCTATATAGTAAATTAGGACCTAGGCAGAATTAGTGCTAGAAGTTGATCAACAAATCCCTACCCTAGGGGGTTTAACTTAGTGAAATGAAATGGCTCGAAGGAAGGATTTAATGCAATAGTTAATGGTTATCCTAACATTTCAAATATAATGCTTAGATGAAGATCAAGGAAATGGTAAGGATCACAAGAAAATACAAATCATAAACCAAAAATCTAGTCAGCAACACAAGGGGGCGCATTCACTAAAAGACCAATGCCAATTCCAAGGGGTAAATGGGGTAAAAAAACATATAGCATTCATCTTCTAAATGTTTTGGATTATGGCTAAAAATACCCACATGCCAGATTTCTAAGATTTTAAGTAAATGACTTGTCGAAATTTCATAGGGGTTTTAACTAGTTAAATTATTTTTATGACTAGTGGAATGGAAATGAACACAAGAGAAAAGATGGAAGAACTTGTTTTTTGAGGAGATGCTAAGATAATGACAATTGGTTCCACGGAGATCAACTAAGAAGAAGTTGGTTAAAACTTAAGTTTCAACTCATATCCAAATTCGCCCAAGTGAACAAGTGTGCCCTCCTCTTGCCAAACCAACAACACTAAGCTAATCTGAATTTTCAAGAGAAAAATACAATTGCATACAAGAAATCTAGAGAGAAATAGATAATACAAGATGTTATCACATATATAGTAGCCAGGCTACCATATTCTATTTTTCAGACACAATACTTTTTTCAGCCAGATCTCTTACATATGAGATGCTGAGATGAGCAGTTTTGATGGATCATTATTATCTTAGTGGACTATTGTACTCTCCCATGTCAGGACTCAGTCTCAAGACACTCAGATTTGAGGACCGATGTAGCCATTTATGTCATTTTTAGAGCAGTCATCGATGCTCAGTTTTATGTCAGTTCTTTCTCATTGGACAGATGGTGTCTCAGATGGATCATATTGCATGGTTATGACTCGACATTTTATATTGTGTTATGGTTATTATTGCCTTTATATCGATTCTTGTGACATGTATTAACTTGTGGTATCATGATCTGGCGATCATATTTATATGGACTTGGTTGTATATTGTACGATGTATTGATGTCCCTACTTAGACTTGGAAGTTCTTGATCTATACTCATTGGTTTTACCCTCCTTAGGGAGAATAGAGGTAGTCATTCCCACCATTGTTTTGGCTTGCTAGTGTTGGCTCCATCATTCATTGTCTTCACCCATCCATTACCTTCCAGTTTAGTTTTCAACCCGACTGACTTCTTGACTTATGGCATGGAGGATCTTTTTCCCCGCTAGAACTTTGGTTGGACAAGCCTCCCTGTTTATATTGTGTCTCGGCTCTGAATTGGTGACAAAACTTGCCTTTGGTAAGTTGGATAGTATGCCTAAAACATTCTGATTAGTTGTCCCAATGTTTGGCACTGTGCAGAATTCCCCATAGTCACTTGAGATGTTGTTGGCTAAAACTGAAAGCTCATGTACTGCCTATGTTGAAATTATTGAATATGCGCCCATGAAAAATGAAAATTATAAAACTGTGTTTCTTAACATATGTAAAGAGGGCAAGAGCAATGAAGTGCTAAAATACTCCTTGAAGAGTATAAGAAAAGGTCCAAAAAGCAATGATAAAAAATACGCTGACCTTATAAAATATGTCCCAGATGAAAGCTGCAATTAGCTGTGCTTTTAAGCACTGGTGAAGTCCCAAAATGGTCATATAGGCCAAAAAGGCCATGGAATAAAATGTGATCTTAATGAATTTGGATCAAGCTTGATGTAGACATGATGCCTAAGTTGAATAAGCACTCTCTAAACAACTCAACCATCTGTGAGGCACTGCCATTCCTTGTGTTGTTGTTTGTCCAACATGGGTTATAGTAAGTTTTCCCTTTCCTTATCCAAAGTGTCATTATGGGTATCTGAGCAGTTATAAATGGTTATATTGTTTGTTTGATGTGATTGATGGTCAGATAGAGACCTATGAGGGGTATGATTATACACCTTAGATGGATTTGGACTCCTTGAGTCCAATGAAACAGTTTATTTCCAGTTCCGGGCACTTACAGATGTGATTAGGCTCATTCTGTCGTCCTAATGCAGTTTTTCTTCACAGGTTGATATTTTTTAGCAGGGAAATGTTTCAGTTGGATCTCCTAAGGCGTTGTATGGACATAGGGGGGTGCAGCCACTTGTTTGTACCATAGTACCCCCATCCCAGAAAGCCTGGTGGGCTCAATTTGACAACACAGGCACCCTAGGAGGCTGTTTTGGCAGGTTCACGTTTCCCGAGGCAGATTAAAAAATGATTAAATGGCTATTGAAGAAATCGATTTGGG